>NNCF01126978.1:756411-825164 GCA_002313205.1 Laupala kohalensis
CCTAGAACTACAATACACCACCGAAACCAGTTAGTATTAGTTCTACAGGATTAGGTAATATTGCATAGCTTTACTGAAAATGCAAGGGAGAATTCCTCACGAATTTCTGTATAAATTGATTGTTAAAAATGATACCAATTAAAATAAATAAGAATTTAATACACGTATTAAGTCAATCCTTACTTCGTGACTCGCGGACGATTCGGAACTTTGTGATTCAAGGTCGTCAAACCATGATTCTCTCACAAATGTCAGCGACAATTTTAATAAATATTGATCATTCAACAGATGTATAATATTGAAATGCAATTCTAAAATGATAATAGTAACAAACATTGTATTTGTTATACTCAAATAATCCATTTAAATCACTTTTACTACACTTAATATCGATTTATTTTGGAAATAACAAATCGATATCAGCACTTATTCCTTAAATAAATCCTTTTATACATTTTAAAACCATCACTGTCCTTGAACCGCTTATCGAAATTGTTGGGATGATCCTTTGCTCGTTTTCGGAGAGTAACTTTATTATATTCTTCACGTTGTCATACTCAGTTTGCAACTTCTTTTTTGAGAATGAAGTTTACTTATTTAACAATTTATTTACGGATCTATAGTGCAATAACTATTTTTGGCCTTCAAAAACATTGTCTTTCTTTCTCATATTTAATACCACCAAATAGAAAACCAACTGGAGTAGACTTTTCAAGTGTAATTTTGGCTAGATTAGGCTGCAACGTAATTTGACAAACAGTCAAAAAAGTAAAAGAGACCGTTTTTATCGAAAGATTTTTATATGTTCACGGATGTTCGTTTTGGCTTTGGTATCTCTAAAATACGAAATGACATCTATGGCACACAAAAATATATCAACTCTTCTGCGTACAAATTTACAACTTTAAGGCATTTGATGCGAAGCTGCAACCGTTTTTTAGTTTAATCCTAACTCCGTAGAATCTTCAATTAAAAAGGGTGAATGGGAAAAAATCGACGCACCATATTCGAGATAATAAAATCAATTAATAACATGTGTCAATGTTAGTTTCCTTTTCCATTAATTTTTCAGAATGTCTGTCACATTTAAAGACCAAAATGAAAAATAGTTCGACTCCTGTGATATTAACTAAGTTTCTTGTGTCCAAACCCTTTTATTCGGTGTATTCACGAGCATTACTTGAATTCAATAGAGCAAAAATCTTGATTTCAGGAATAATCAAATAATGATAGTTTGTGCGTTATCAAATCCAATTTAACAATATCTACAAAAAGTTCAATATTTTCCCGTCCTCTGATTGAATGTCTCACCATTTTTTGACACATTCCGTGACCTTGTTTTAAGCAAAATCTCGTGACAAATTTTTTCCATCGTGATAAAATTGAGGTACAATTTATTTTCTTTTGTCGACGGCACGACAATCCCTTGAACATCCGCGTTGGTTGTATGCGCACATTTTTCTAACAAAAAATGACTGTTGTATCTACACCATGTAGGAATGCTATAGCATGTACGTAAAGTTTCGTCGTGATAATAATGCTACCAAAATGATATCGTCATCTCTCTCAGTTCTCTCTTCCAACTAAAGGCAACAAAAACCGATCTAAGGAACACTAACTTTCTTATAATGATATAAAAAATTGGCAATTACCAACTTTAAAGAACACTTCATAATTATTGGCTGTGCAAAGAGTCATATTTGCATGATAATTATATTTCGAAAAATAAACTCTTTTGGTACTTTCCCAACAACATACGTGCATTTTTTTAATTTCGCTATATTTCTAAAGATAATTGTCCGTAAATTAAAATCAAGGTTGCCGGGAATAGAACAGATCTACCGTATTGCTTCCTTCATCCACTCTTGATTCTCTGAGTCCTTCAGATATGCTTCGCCGAGGCTTTATACTCATACACCAGCTACACAGTTTACAGTAACAACAACATTCATTGCTATTTTATTTAATTGGAGATTTTCGATAGTTATCACTACGTGTAAACTTTTGTCAATTCCTCCGCGTCCGGAGGTCTTGATTTTTTTATACAATAAAGCTATATACACTTTAAAAGTTATAATATACGAGAGAAGCAATACTGTTCTCAAGGGAAATTTGACAATATTACATCCATATAATGATTGTAGGAGCACCCAGAGATCTATTATCATGCACATTATAAAAGATAGGCGACTGAAGGGTAATGGTGGACATAATGGTTGGCATGGACGACAAAAGTCTGAAAATATTTCCCCCGTTTTACTTATTTAAAAGTGGAATATCGAAAACCCAAAAGTTGATCTTAATATATTTTAATAAACTACTCTTAACAATAAATACCGAAATGATATTCAATTAGTTCATGAGGTATACTAGAAATTTTAAAAACCAAATTCACCTCAATTCACCCTTTTAAATTCATAATTTCAAACAACATCTTCTTAGTAAGACTCAACAATAAAAAATCAACATCCTCTCAAAATTTCAAGTTCTCTTGTAATGGTTAAATTATTTACGTTTGTGAACCAACCAGTCAGTCAGAACGCGATCGCTTAAAAGTGTAGATGCATAGAATTTAACTCGCAATAATAATTGGTATAATTTGGGAGATATGTAGAATTTCAAAAGGTGCTTTAGGGAGCAGGGGCATGTCGTCAAGGTTGGATGGATCCAGATCATGGTGGTAATGCGTTCCTCCA
The DNA here is from genome assembly GCA_002313205.1 of Laupala kohalensis. NCBI lineage: Eukaryota > Metazoa > Arthropoda > Insecta > Orthoptera > Trigonidiidae > Laupala > Laupala kohalensis. Next base: position 759,108 of record NNCF01126978.1, read on the forward strand.
GGAAGTTAAGATTACAAACAAATTTCAGATATTTTTTCTATAAGTGACAAATATTGGATTGGTGTTACATGATAATCGAACCGTCTAGATAAATAGTATATTAATATATAATTCTGAAGTGCAAAAGTGTGTGTGTCTTTTTACTACCTATTCACGACTAAACCACTAAACCGATCGTGATGAAATTTGGAAAAGAGGTAGTTTAGATGTTCAGAAAGAAGATAGGAAACCATTTACTTTAGAAACAATAATAAATAAACGGAAGATAGAAAATGATTTTTTACAATAAATGTCTATTATGTCGGGAAAAGAATCCGCTATGTTGGCTTGCGCTACCTAAACGGTTTAGAGACAGGTGAAAACTATGAGTGGCAATATCGTTTGCCTCAAACCTTTCCACAAAATAGTCCGCGACAGCATATGTCTATCTACAAAAGTTAATCTAAATTATCGAAAAAGATTGATTTAAAATGGAAGTGTAAAAATACCTCAACTTAAGGGAACAATTTAAGAAGAAAAAAATCATAATCAAATTTAATGAGTTTTGTGTTTTTAACAAAGACCAAAATCGTGCTTAAATCGTAAAATTTGGACGAATAGCTTAGATTTGACAAGCGTTTAAATGGAATGGTGCAGACACAATGCCACCGTTGTCTCATGCAAAAATTCGTCTGGTGCTCCGCCCAGAGTGTGAGTCCATTCTATCGGAAATGCTGAGATGAATCAAGACGCTTCCGATGTTCCGATGTGGGACCACTATTGAGGTTAGGGGTGGGGGGTAAAAAGATGTAAAACCTTCATTAGAGTGGGAAGAGAGGGCCATGTAAAAATGTTTTATCGAAAAAGACAAGTTTAATCCGTAGACTTCGAGGCCATTCAGACAAATAGTGACATGATGTGTAAATACAAGTTCAGCTCATATAACAGTTAATACCCCTGACTAGGAGTGAAGTGATGAGCTATGCTAGTTGGTGACGTTTCGATTGACCTGTTTCTCTCGCAGATAAATTTACATTCCTTGTTCATGGATTGTTTCATCCAAGGATTTATTTATTCTTGCTGCTGGAGGTGAAACTCTAAATAGTTTAAACGGTCAAGTCTTGTATTAAATTTGTATTATAATGAATTTGTTAAATAAAAATGCTATACATATTTTTTTATAAATAGGTAAGTAAAATTATTTTATCTTACAATATAGACAATTTCCATGAGTGAAAGAATATTGTTTTACCGGGAAATCAGGTAGTTCTTTATACAATGATTTAGATAAATAAATACAAATATTTGTTTACTTCTCCGAACTCTGTAAATATTAAATGTCAAAATCCACCTCTGCATATAAAACTGGTAATAATTTTCCTGTCTATTTTCTCGTTAATACAAATATGAGAATATAAAAGCTAACACTACGCACCGTAATGTTATTCCAATAACATATTGTTCACATCAGACCGTAGCCCCATACTGAACACGCGTATCACGTTGGACATATTAGTAGTAGTAGTAGAACTGAAAGGCAGGGACAGGAAAGCACGGCAAAATTTGTCGAAAGTCTTTTAGCTTGTTACTAAACAAACGTGTCAGATTTTTAAAAATATACTAGATCTCAAAATTATGATTATATGAACTGAACATCGCAAACGATTGTATTACGAATGACGCAATTGAATAGTGTTCTTTGATGTTGAGAAATATGTGTTTAATGAAATTTACAAAACCATTTTCTCTGAGGATATTAAATACATGAAACTACTGAATTTTTCATAATGTATACGTACATGATTATGTTAATTAATGAAAATACAGTATTGATATCGTAATAATTGTGCATGGTATTTTCTTCTTCTAAAGGGAGCTATTTTTCATGAGTATTATGCTTTTACATTTGTTACTTTTAAAATGATATTTTGAAATTTGAAGAAATAAATTTATATTTTCATCACTGATTTCACCTGAACTGCAAAAACTACATTGTTTTGTTACGACTTAGAACGTATGAGTTACAATTTAGAATGAAAATTTTGATTCCATGAACTGAAGGTTCAAGAACCTGAACTGAACGAGATATTTCTCAATTATACCTCTCGTTCAAGATATAACTTCATTTACTAAGTATATTTATTTAAATCCTTTCAATGTTGTATTACGTAAGCATTTTCTTTGTATCTCATAAATTCATATTCTATTGTCTTATTTTTAATTAGAATGTTACCTGAATGTGCATTCTTCTTTATTCGTGCAATGAACTCTAACACATCAGAGCTTATCCTCGTACTTCCTACGTAAAATTCACATCTTCTCTTTTTTCATCTCTTCTTCTGTTTTTTAATGCGCACGTCACACAAAGCTCCATCGTTTCGTTCTTGTTTTCACGCTGCGCGTTTTTCTTTCTTGTCTCTTGCAGTTTACCCCTTCATTCTCCTTCCTTACACCAGATGGCCTCTTTTCTCTCTCTCTCTAAACATTCTCGCCGTCCGTCAGCGGCTCATAAGCCACTCGGTTTTCTTTGTGTCTCTTATACTAGTACTTTGTATTATACAACGTGAGTTGTCTAGATTTTTGAAAACTTTGTGGCATGATTTTCTACTTAAGCCTTGTTCTTTTTTTTTACAAGAAGTCCAGGATATTTATACAGTTTTGACATGTCTGGGAAACGTGTGACACCGTATCTCTGCTGTACGGACGTCGTTATTGAGTTTTTGAAGAATTGTTTTTTTTCTTACGATTCAGGCGAAATTTTTATGTAAAAATATTATTCACATCTGTGTTTCTTGATTGTATATATAAATACTTGTATATATAAAAACATTTTTAACTTCTTTGACCTATTAATATTATATTACAGATTCTAACGAACTATAAAAATGAAAACTTTTGTTTCCTGAAAAAGATGTTACTTAAATTTCAATTTACATTTCTGAGATAAATTAAAAGAATTTAAAATTTAAAGTATTCTTCAGTGCAATTTCTAAGTTTGGCTTCTTTTATGCCAACATACTCATAACAATTGAACAGGAATTACCAGAAAAATTTCATCAGTAAAATTTTGAGCACAAAAAAAGTGAATCCTGAGAAACAATATTAATGCACCCGACCATAAGATATGAACAACTAGAACTGTGTTATGTTTCTACATACTTCTTGGCAATTCTAATTCATTAAAGAATTGGAGTTCGTCATGTGCTCGTAAAAAAGCGATCTCCCAGTTCCTTTATCTCATCGTTCGTACCTGGTGGGTGATATTATAGCATTTTCTGCGAGATCACAAGGACGTAAATAGAATATTCTGCTGAACAAATTCACTGTCTCGTGAATGCGGAAAGGAAAAGTGGTATTTACCTGTGGAAAAGTCCTCGTACAATATAAGACTCGTGGCAGAAAGTTGTATTTTTAAGAGATAAAATATTTTTATTACCCTTCACTGATTCATATACTTTGAGATATATGGAACAGAAAGTCGGGCTGACATTGACAAAATATTCACAAAGTTTTCTCATAAAATATAGCAATTGTTGATCTTTTTTGAGTGTAAATGAATAATTTCTCTCATATATACTGGAGAGAAAAGCGGATAACGAAGGGAAAAACTGACTCGTTGACTTTATTCGTACCGTATGAATGGTTGCTCTTGGAGCCCAGTCATCGTATTTTTCATTCGGCTCTCCTTCCTTTAATCCCCTGGCTTTCATGCCATCCGTCGTCCAAGGATCTTATCTACACTGACTTCAATGAACTCGGCAAGGAGTGGAGAGGCTGTCTTTACGTGCGGCGATGCCAAGGTCAGAATGAAAGTCGTGGAAAGATGCAGCGTTGGTATGGAGTTGCAGAGGAAATATTCAGTAGTAGATAGATACAGCGGGGGAAAGATGCAGCGGTGGAATGGTGCTCAGTGAAAAGATGTTGCGGTGATGCTGCAGTGGAGTGATGCTGCGTTGGAAAAGTGCTTTTGTAGAGAGCTTTGAATGTTTTACAACATAATATATAATAAAAATTCAAAGAAAACAAATGTGCAAAAATATAATAAAGTAAAATCGAACTTAAATAAGACAAATGTTTGATCAAAAGCTTCATTACTTTCATGCACCTAATAATAGAAATGAACTACTTGGTTAATGTAAATTTTTCAAAATTCTGCTGTTCCCGTTTAAAACACTTTACATTTATTTTCTAACATTTCCTGGCAGTCAACTTAAATATTGTGAACAGTCCATTTTCTATATTTAAGGGATAGACGTAAATAAATCTACCCTGATAATAATTCCTCTATAGAACTACACTAATAATACACTGTTCTAGACGATAGTAGTTCTTCNAGATAGATACAGCGGGGGAAAGATGCAGCGGTGGAATGGTGCTCAGTGAAAAGATGTTGCGGTGATGTGATGCTGCAGTGGAGTGATGCTGCGTTGGAAAAGTGCTTTTGTAGAGAGCTTTGAATGTTTTACAACATAATATATAATAAAAATTCAAAGAAAACAAATGTGCAAAAATATAATAAAGTAAAATCGAACTTAAATAAGACAAATGTTTGATCAAAAGCTTCATTACTTTCATGCACCTAATAATAGAAATGAACTACTTGGTTAATGTAAATTTTTCAAAATTCTGCTGTTCCCGTTTAAAACACTTTACATTTATTTTCTAACATTTCCTGGCAGTCAACTTAAATATTGTGAACAGTCCATTTTCTATATTTAAGGGATAGACGTAAATAAATCAACCCTGATAATAATTCCTCTATAGAACTACACTAATAATACACTGTTCTAGACGATAGTAGTTCTTCTCATAGTAAAATTTATATGAATTTATCAAGAATAACTTATCGTTTCTTTTGCACACATATTTGTTTTGTACATTGATTTTTAAGTTTCAGTACTAAGTTTTTGGTCTGTTTAAAAATAAATAGTGAAACGTTAGTAATGTATTTAACATCGATTTAACCACAATATTGGCTCTTGGGTTAGTATTTTTGTCCTCTTTCTTCCTCTTTACGTTATCCAATTCGCATAGAAGGTTCTACAATATTCTAAATAAGATTCAATGAAAAATTTATACACCATAATATTATCAAAACACTTGAATATTTTCCGACCATTTTTTCCCGTTTTTTACATTATGAGATCTACATTACTTTGAAATGTTAAATACTTCCCAAATATTATCCTTTCAACAATCCCGTCAAATATCTCGCATACGAATCAATGTTCGNCTATTCAGAGCTTTGCAGGAGCTTCAGAAACACGCAGTCTAAGGTGGCGGTAGCTTTGCCAGCGTTCTTTCTTTTATCTCTCGTAGCTCTTCGTCATGCGCGCGATGTACCCAATTCCTTCAACAGTTATTTAAACATTGGCACAATTGCACACTTTTATCCCGTTAGGTAATCCTTCGAAGAAAATTTCCTTCGTGCGTATTATGGAGAGATGTCGCGGTGGAAAGAGGTAGCGAACGAAGGAAAGGCGGAGAGAAGGACGAAAGAAGGAAGAGTATCCGGAGTCTGAATTGTAACATAGGACTTTGCTTCAAGTAAGGAATTATCTTAAATCAACGCTGAAACAGAAACAAATGCTTGTTCTCCGAGGTTAATCTGCTGGGATACATACAAAGTAATGTCCATAAATATCCAGGGATCACATGCTCTAATTGTTAAAAGATACCCAATTATTCTTAGACTGAATAAGCGTATATTATATATGAGTGCAAATTCGTGCAAACATAGAAGAAACGTTTACACGGAGAAACACTTTGAAATTCCGTTTTTACTCACCACCTCTTTCCTGTATTTCTCCATTCACGTATGCGAGCCGGTTTTTTTTTATTCTCTCTATTCCTGCAAAAATGTTTCCTCATTTTTAAAACTATAGTAAAGTACGGTCATAATAGTATATAATTAACCTTTAAATGTTTCGAAGTGTTTCGTACACAGAAGATAGAGGACATTATACATGTAGAACATTTATAAGATGACTGAAATGAATATTTTTCTTATTATAAGAGGTAATAAATTTTAAATTGTTTCACTTATTTGGTTGAATTTTTATTTTCTCCTTAAAAAATACGCTTTACCTACTTTAGAATTTTCTTATCTTTCAACTATTGGAAATTTTTGAAAAATATTAGAATAGAAAATTCTTTAGTCCCTTCCGTGGCTACGATGTCAGCGTGATCGCTCGTCACCAAGTCATCCCGGGTTCAATTACCAGGTGGGGCAATATAAAATTTGTAGCTTTTCATTTCTATGTCTCAGTTAAAATAGCTGTGATGTATGAAAAGTTCACCCTATGCGACTAACAACTGCAGTTGTAATATTCGGATAGAGCAATCTGGATCCTATCTAGACGCTGTTCCTCCGAATTCTCTATGTGTCTAGTGAGTAAACTCACACAAAACTTGAATCTTACTGGCACTCGTCATTCGTGGTCATTAGCTGACCGAAACGAGATACATACATACAAGATTATTTTTAGAGACAGTTAAGTATTACACGTCTTGTAAGACTTATGTCCCACGTTTTATTGGTTTAACACGTTTAGTATTTTTTGACAAATTTGATCAACTGAAATTTTGGATTTAATAATGTTTTATCATTATTTAACATAAAATAACTGCTTTTTCTATTCCAAAGGTGACATCAATATGTTTGTAGGTTTGCCTTTGCAAATCACTGCGTTTTTTCTGCCAAAATTAATGTTTTCTTAGAAGGTTTTTCAAATCTTTCTTGCATTTATTGAAATTATCATCTGTGTAATCAGAAATACTGGGTAATTATCCACGATGTTTGGTTGTATATTGAAGAAATATAAGAAACAAGACAAATAAATAAATCATTTTCCAATTATGACGGAATTTTAGATTTTAATTTAAGGTTTTCATATTTTCTGCACGTATTAAACTGAAGTTTTCATTTTCTACATTCGTAAATCAACAAACAATGATACTATTTTTTAGTAAAGGTTCTTTCATCAATTTCTTGATTTTTTTTTAAATTGTGTAATGTGTACGGAAAATGCGCTTGAGTAATAAAGAAAAGTGGGTTGAATATAATATTTCTCCACAAGTGAACGTGCTGAAACAAAAGTGAAAAGCGGTTCAGATTGGCAACAATCTTTTGTACTCCTGCATTTCCTCATAAAATATCATCATTAAATATGAATTTTTTGGTATGATATTGAAAGGAAAGGTAAAAAAATATTTTTAACATTAGATAGAGAGTAGTAAGGATTCATACATGTTAACGACTACATGGTAAACACTCTTATTCCATACATTATTTATCTGAAGCCACATTCCTTGTGAGTTTTTATAAACGACACATGATGATGGAACTCGTGCAGGAAATGTGTGACTCGTGAAGTAAATACCGAATTTAAAATATTCAATAACTAGAAAAGTTTGTGAGAAATAATGTTTAATGTAATTCCTTCGCCTTTATTTATAACCATTTTCCGCTTCGCACTGTAAAAATAATCCATGTAAGAAAGGACACTTGTTGGATCCCTGATGAAACTGAAATAAATACGGCCGAAAACTTGGCGTAGTTTAAACATCATTCATCTAAACACAAAAAATAATCAAACATATTGTGATATATGAATTTAATTTGTATATTTGAGGGAAAAATAAATCATTAAGACGTAGGAAAAACTTTACATTAACCTGAGCTCCAGTATAATTCTTTTGGAGTAATCCAATTCGGATTTTAATCCAAATCTCGAAGATCTCAAGGATATCGAGAAAGAATGCTTTCCGAGGAATCCCATCACCTAAACACGTAATTTGAAAACAAACAAGAATCGTAAGATACTATCCAGGAATCCACGAGTAAGAGGAACAACCTGCGAAGAATACTTGAGAATGTGTTGAAGTACGAGACGAAGATCCAAAAAGGAAACAATGCGATGGCCAATGGAAGTCAGGTCACGATGAGGCTTTTGCACAGTGCGGGAGAGAGAGAGATGGGGTGAGGCAAAGGGAAGCTAGAGGATGTGGTGGAAGTGGGTCTTCGATCGATATCCCATGGAGCGCAGCGGTAGAGGCAGCAGATGAAACATTGAAGGTCGCATTGGAGTTGGTACTTCCTCCACGCAGACAGCGTTGTCACCCACGCGATTCACATCGGTCCCAACCACCTCCCCCACTCCTACGAGACCACCGCCGCAAAATCTGTTCTGCTCATTAGAATTGTTAATACAAGAGTTGTCACACCGGATAACTGTGGTACAATTCCACAATTCCAAGGGTCAACATTTAAATTTAATGGAAATGTGTTCGGTGGGAATTTTAACTTTTGTGTACCTAAAATTCTGAAGTTTTATAATGTTGTATAACTTGGTAGCTAAATTAAGCAATGTTAACTACCTGGGTTAGAGCGTACCATATTGCAATAATTTTCTAACTTTTGGGTTCAGGACTTCAAAAAAGGGGACTCCAATACACCCTCCGCTCCGTTATGGCATTTGATAGTTTCAGACGAGGCCTATGAAGAATTTAGGTGTACCTCCATTTGCAGATATTTTTATAGCATCGTAGTTATTAGGTATAAGAATTATTAAAAATATTTTAAATCATAAAAATGTAACACACAATACAAGATGTCTGTGTTTAAATGCTCCTCGAGGCTGATACAGAGTGGCGAACCACAAAATCATAGGTCAAAGAAATTTCGAGGAAGTGCGTCCAAAAAGTTGACTTCATTTCCTCTCTCTTTCATAAAACGGATATTGCAGCCTTTTTAGTGTTCAAGAACAGAATATTTTGGAATTAAAAAAGAGAATTAAATTCAACGAATGATTATTTTCCATAAATGCACAAGGAGTTTATGGCTACTTTTAATTTAATAATCGATTTCATGATTAGATACGTTTTTAAAAAACAGTCAAAACAAGTCAGAAATGCTTCTTGATATTTTAAAAGAATAATATTTTAGTTAATATGTCAAAGACATCCTGACAACGCTCGTACAGAATGTCACAGAACGAATTTTTATGTAAACATTATGTTCCCTTCGTGTATACGTGTAAACAAAGCTTGGATTATTTTATTTTATTTTATTTTAATTAAAACACTTTGTAGAAATAGTGATTAAGTAAATTGTTTCACAAATAAATAGGAAATTCCGAATACCTCTTTTCATTATTAATAGAATATGAATATATGTATTTCCATGTTATCTAATACTTCATATTGCAGTATAGAAGTAAAAAACATATTTACTTTAATTATAAAGATTTTCTGTTCCCTCGGTGTCAGCGTGATCACTCGTCACCAAGTCATCCCGGGTTCAATTCCCAGGTGAGGCAAGATAAAATTTGTAGCTTTTCATTTCCATGTCTCAGTTTATATAGCTGTGATGTATGAAAAGCGGCAAACAACCGAATTCTGCGACTGACAACCGCAGTTGTAATACTCGGATACTGCAATCTGGATATTATCTAGACGCTGTTCCTCCGATCTCAGTAGAATTCACTATATGTCTAGTGAGTGTACTCACACAAAATCTGAGCCTTACTGGCACTCGTCATTCGTGGTCCTTAGCTGGCCGAAACGAGATACATATATACATATAAAGATTGTCTTTACAATATGGTTGAATTTCTATATAATNTTCTTTACAATATGATTGAATTTCTATATAATCCGGGATAAAACATCAAATAATTCTTTAGTAAAAAAACTTGTATTAACAAGCTAGTATATAATTTGTATTCAAGTATAATATATCAATCGTATCCCATATCAACTGTTTCGACCAAGAAACATATTTTAAACCACTGCGTAACGACGTCGGTGGNGTCTTTACAATATGGTTGAATTTCTATATAATCCGGGATAAAACATATCAAATAATTCTTTAGTAAAAAAACTTGTATTAACAAGCTAGTATATAATTTTTATTCAAGTATAATATATCAATCGTATCCCATATCAACTGTTTCGACCAAGAAACATATTTTAAACCACTGCGTAACGACGTCGGTGGCGTGGATCATAACAAGCGCTGCCACCAGTTTCCAACAGTTCTAAACATAATTGCGTGCACCCCTATTGTGCGCCCTGCGAGAGCAGTCGTATGTCGTTTCCTCATCCCACATGCACCATCGCCTTCTCTCATTCTCCAGATTCTAATTACTCTGTTTGTGTCCCTTCCTCCTAACCACCTCTGTAGCATCCGGAATGTTCCACTGTTACGACACAATAAACGTACGTTTCCACTCATGGGCAAGTTCCTTCCTTTCCGGTGCTACTCATGGAGGCTTCGCTCTACGTGTACCGTTACACGCACTGTTCTTATATTCTCGTTTAAGGGAAAATTATATTGTCATCAAAACAACGGTCCTCGAAATTTTTATCAATCCCAACTTTGTTCTCTGTCCTGTTGATGTCTTTTATGTATGTGAACGTTTCACTTCGATACGACAATGAAGGCTACAGTATCAGTTAAACAAATACATTTTTTTTGTTCATCGCATGGTGTTATATAGTTTTATTCTATTATATTTTAATAAAAATTAATTTGGTATTATTATTTTATATTACTTAAATCTTATACCATGAATCTTATGCTAAACATTTAGAGTAGACGTTAACATTCTATTCTTAATTTTTTGGTAGAATTCCATAATTACATTTAAAATTTCAGTTCACAAAAAAAGTTTTCCAAATGGTTTTTATTCGTCTATGAAATAAAATTTTTTCTACCTATTTCCTGATTATTTCCGCAAATAGAAAGTATCAATTGTCAGGGATCTATCAAAACTAAGGAAGTTCTTTGTGTTAAAAGTATTAATAATTTTATGACGGTAAATTTTCACGAAAAAACCTGCTAAATATCGAGGTACTCACAATTTCCTGCAAGGTATTTATGTGACTATGTGTCAAATTGTTTTACATAGCCACGTAGAAAATTAAGTTATTAATGGTGACGACCAGACTCGAACCGGAACGCAGGATGTATCGAGTTCCAGAGCCAAGATACTGTTACATGAAAAATCTGTATGAATACTCAAGATAACCGAGTGAAATATATTGTTTTCTTAATTATAATGATAATTATTATCTTCTTCCTATTCTTTCCGCTGGTTTTAATTACTTCCCCCCTCGCTACCCGTCATCGGCTTTAGCAGATCAGCACCCTTTTCATCATCTATAGTTATCTCTTTGACTTTGATCCTGGATAGCTACCTTTACGTCATTCTGCGTAGTTTCCAATAACCACCGTTGCACCTCGCTCTCACCGACCCGAAAATCAATGCTCCAACTACACACTCGCTCATCGCAATCAGTGCCCTATCCTGTACTTATCTTCTCCGCTCCGTAATCCCTGCCTTATTGATACTTCCCCCGGTAGAGTCGTTTCTCTCTTCTCGCCACAGTGTAATCACCATCCTCAACAACTCTATGATGGTCCAGAGTTCATACATCATTGTATATCCATGCTGTCACATCATTCATCCTCGTTATCAGTGATTTGAAGGGGAGTTTTGAAAAGGGTTTCCTGCCCATAGTAATTTCAGATTGTACACTTAATAAATTTTAATTATAGATTTCGACATTAAATCTATCTTGAAACATATGTTAATCGATATTTCGGATATTAATGTTAATTTTTTTAAATAGCCACGCGCAATTTAAATGAAAAATTGTCTCGGCTAAACTGTTTCAGAACTTGATATTAAATGGTTCCTGATATCACACTTGATATTACCTGTATATTACAAGGTACATGAGAAGTGTACGTGATCTACAGTTCGTGAACATGAGGATGGGTTTATGACGATATATGTATAAGGATACATATGTCCTAACATTAATATCTTCCTTTACGATGAGTTGTCATGAACTCTCTAGTTTCACTCGCCCTTTTCGGGTCCTTATCCTGCTCAAAAAGAATGCATACATATTATATTAAACACAATTGGAGGGTGGAATCTAAGGAGCAAGGGTAATACTGAGATCCATTATGTGCTTAGCGAGGTTACCATTGCGAGGGTGCAGACTCGAGTGTCGGAGACCGCAGTGCACTGGCCTGCTCCTTGCATAACGCCACCCCTCCATCTACTGACTAGCTCTCATTAAAAGACAATAGCAATTCTGTGAACCAGTGACCTGAGATTCATCTATTTTCTGACTAAATATTTATCATATTCGCATCTCTTAGGCTGATGTATGAAAATAATTGTATCGACGCGTCCGTCTGTCATAAACGCTACCTCTCACACTGATACTATTTTAGCTCGAGATAAGTTCTGTAGAATCCAAACATTTTAAGTATTGATTATTGCTACCGCGTAAACTATGACTCGTGGAATGACTCTGATAATTATAATGTTCTTTCAATTTACGAAATACCAACAAATGTTTTAAAAAAACTGTGCCGAATGATATTTTTAATTTAAATTCAGCGGGTCATTTTCGAAAATGTAGGGAATATTTAAATATTTCCGAAATTATTTCGTACAGTCTGTTAAGTTAATACACTTCCACATGAAAAATTAAAAATACAGTAATAGAAAAGAGATTAAAATATCAAGGCAACAGACAGTATTTCCAACAATGATAGAATGAATCATCGCTCAAAAAATGCAATCCCATCAAAAACCATGTTTGTTAGGAATAGAACGCTTTCCTTACATTTAGCAAGGAAGTAAAAAGTTTCTACTAACCAAAATTTCTTCTGAAGAATCGAGAAGAAACTTATAAATTCTCGATCGCGAGATTTGTAAAGGAATGTCTGTTATGGGGTTCACTGTAACTGAAAAATGATTTTTGGTATGCTATCCATCTGTGTGCAGTAATTACGATTTAACGTAACGACGGAGTCCGTTTAATTCGTATTTCGTATTTAAGCTGATATCTAAAGTGGACAGATAATACATGCAAAACAAACAAGTACCGATGCATTTAAATTACGCGCCACGAAGCTTGTGTCGAACAGCGACGACGTAGCGTGTTAACAGAAAAGTATTGATTTGTGGTCAGTTTAGAAAGAGACACAAAATCTGCTCAACGGTCCAGCGTATTTAGGAGAGCCGAAAAGGAATGCAAAAGGAAAGAATTACGACCAACGGTGATTGGACATCGTAAATAAATGAGTATTCCTAATTAACAAGAGAAGTTTGGAAAAGAAAAAGAAAGGTCGCCTTTTATTATACGATTACCGAGAGAGGAATATTGCTGCAGACGTGATTTTGCTTATACAAACCCGAAAAGACCGAAGTAGATTAAATGCACGTTACGGCGACTGAGTTGGTCGAATACACGCAGATGATCCTTCCAAAGCAATTTTCAATCACGCTGTCTTTTCTTTTGAAATACTGACTATCGTTATAATACAGAATTACGATAACGCTCCGCTGATTACGAAAATTGTGACGAGTCTCGATGTTAATTAAAACTTAGCAAATAATTTTGAGCAATAATGCTTAAAATTCGAACATGTATGGCAGGTAGCTTAACTATGAAATACGCCCAATAAGAACATTCGATTAATTCTTTAGATAATCTTCGTTATGGTACTACTGAAATAGAAATACGTGGGGAGTCGCTGATAATTCGGGACGTAAGAGACAAATAAGAGAAGTACAAGTACTTTTCGCGCGAGAACTAAGAAGAAGTTGACATCAAATCACAGTGGTAGGAAGAAGTACGTTGCGAAGAGAGGTATGGTAACCTTGCGAAAAGGCAACAGTAGCTGCAATACTGCCCGTTCTTTCTGATAGTTGCCGAGGTGAGAGTGGTTTGTATGTTGTTCTAAACGATTCAGAAACAAGGTAAATGTAATCTTAGCATATAAACGACATTTGAGAGTGAGAGTTAGCAAGAAAATATTTTAATAATTACATAAATAATTAAATAATGTGAAGTAAAGGCAACAGGGACAATAAAATTGAGGCTTAATTTGTTTTAATTGAATAAACGTGTTCAAATTTTGAAGAAAGGTAATACTTATTGTTTATAAATTTTCAATAATTTTTCGTTTTCAGAACCCACATAAATAGTACCGATGTACATAAAGTTTCTCATAGTCATGTTTATTATTTATTAAGAGTATATTATTCCTTATACGTTACGTGACATCCAGCAATTATTTGGCAATTTTTATTACCTTTTCGATAGCCAGATTTTGACGGAGGTAACAGGTGTGAAGCTATGAGATACAAAAGGTTTCGTCCTCATTTTCCTCCCAATTAATATGAATGCTTAGTTTTTCTTCATCGTCTCTTCATTTCATAATGAGTTTAACAACTTCAGTTAACGATATTCGAAATCATTATATGAAGCAAAAATTTTAAACAGTAATGATGTTATCAGCCATTAGAAATTACCAGACAAAATTCTTGCGGTTTGGCTAAATTCTTCATTATTACTTTGCCAACGTTTCGGTAAAGAACATTACCTTCATCAGGGCTATACAAAACAGAAACCAATTTAAGGTTATTTCAACATTCATAAACCTATAAATACTATCCACTACTGCAAAAAAGACAACCCCATACACATTTACCAAAAATTATATAAAAACTTATCTATAATAGTATAGAAAACTACATACCTTAGTAAAGTTTATACAGTCACACACATTCTCCAGCTATCAACACTTAGATAAAAATAGAGCATAATAACACTCTCTATGAAATGGGCAAACATATCACCCAACAAATCACCTATTGTAAAGAGCAAGTTACAAGACAACACTCGCATTTAAGAAACAAAAATATTAAGTTTTCTCAGTTCACCTTTCATACGTCACGGAATGTTTCCCCGCATAGTTTAATCCTGACAAATGAGCATGTTCTCTTTCTACATTCCTTTGTTCCTCAGAAAACAATACTCCGCTCCGTAATGAATCGGATGATATACTTGTAAAATTCCGAGAGTCTTCCTTCTCGCAAAGTTGGAGTAATAGCAGAGTGAAGGCAAGTCAGGAGGAACGACACTCATTGAAGTTTTCTCTCAATTTTAATAAATTTTCTCGCTTCATACTGGAAGTACGCGGAAGTTTTCCGGCGTCGGCGTTGTCACGGAGAGGATGTTTTTTGGGTGAGATGAACCTGCAATGTTACCAAGGGAATGGAATGAGATCACCTGGTGAGATATCGTAGTTTACAAGATTACGGACGTCCAGAGAGAAAGGAGGAGCAAGAAGAGAAGTTGCGAAGAACAAGACTCCAGACATTTCGTGGACTAAGTAGAAAAGGAGAGACGAGATATCTTGGAGTGAAAAAGTTACACAAGGAAATGGTTGAAAGAGTTTTTTCTTTTCATATGTTACAGAAAGTAAGAGATTTCCGAATGAAATTTTCTTCTGTAGTAATTGCCCTTAACGACACGATAGCGATTAACTTCTTGAAGTGACGAATTTTGTTTTAATTATTTTGTCTAAGAAAAAGATGTTCGGTGCTTAAATTCTTTTAACATTTCTACACTTATTGAATAAGTGAGAATGTGCAACTCAGTTTTGATCCGAATGAAACTAGGTTTGCATTTTAATTTGTTTACCTGATTATATTTTATGATCAAAGTTCGCACTGTTTTATTTTACGTTTTTTTAAAATGCTAATACCAATAAACGATTATCTTGCATCTATTAATTTAGAGAAAAATTTACGCTTTCCGAAAATTACGAGAAAACACGATTTTTAATTTTTTTTACCACTGTTATTGCCGTTTCCGTTATTTTCTCCTTAAATTTATCCCAAGCACTTCTATACAAAAAAGATGGGTGCTTACAAAACACGTTAGTCAATTACCTACAAAACACGTTAGTCAATAGTGGAATTCGTCCGTTGAAATTGAATTAGTCTCATGACAAGTTAGTTTCGAGTAATGTTGCACCGTAGTGAGTGTTCAGTAAATAGGCACACATCATTGCGCTCTACTACTCCTCTCTTTCTTTCTAGTCTCTGTTTTTTAAGATTGTTGAATTATAAACTTTTTCCAGGAATACATCGGTTTTACCCCCGAAAGTTCTCTCAAAAAAGTAAGAAAACGTGAATCGTAGAGAAATAACAAATGAACATGGTTCTTACTTTTTCATTCCACAGTGCGCTACACACAGAGAAGTGATCCAACAATTCTGGAAAAAATTATTTTGGGAACGCCTACATCAGGAATTCGTAATTTTTTGGGAAGATTAAAATCATCTGGGCAAAGAAATTCGACATGGGAGGCATACACATTTAACTTTTGTGTCTTTGGTGTTATTTTGTTTCTTTTATAACTATATCCATTCCCACTGCACAATGATAGACAAAATGATATACAACTTACCAATGAAACGATAATACTACTTAAGTCTTGGGAAAAGGAAAATTTATTAAAAGTGACTATAAAAAAAATGTTAATTTGAAATATACATCGTAATACATTGTTTATTTTGCATACTATTTCCTTTTTTTAATTTGTACTATGATTCTCGCAGATAATTTGTTCGATAATAAGTTGTCATTTTCTCGAATCATATTTTACATTTTTAAAATTTATTTAACCAGTTTTTTCCCCCCATCATGATTTGTTTGCCGATAAATTCATACTCGTGATGCATTAACAAGTCAAACAGAAACTCAAATCAGTACTGTGGATCAACAGCGCGTACAAACAATATATATTAAATGAACTCATTATAGCAACAGGTTTTCATCAAGGGATCAAACATAATCGTATAATTATGTGATATATCCTGCATAAAAACATCAAACGGATCAATAAAGAGGCACGTTATTAATTTTTTATTTGATTCCATGCAATTTTACAGAAACATATCACATTTTTTATGTCAAATAGCCTCTTTAAGTTTCAAATACAACAGCAATATGGAAGTAAAAGTGTAATAAAAATAATCCATCATATTTGCAATCATATTTTATTCAAATAATTACTGTTTCACTGACGTCATTTATCAAAGAGTCTTAAGACAACCCGAAATAATTATTTTGGATATGCTGTTACTTTTAAATAGACATAGGAAGTCGCCAACGTTAGTTAATTTTCTCTCAACTAAAATAAAATCTTATGGTATTCGTTTTTTCGGAATGATTGAAAGCTCTTAAGCTAATTTCTATTTGTACACGACAGTTTCTTCTCTTAACACTGTTCGTAAACGAAATAAGTAATCAGCGTGTTGATATATTTGTGGAAGAATCAGAAACATTCAATTGTTTCCATTTTTCTTGACTTTTTTTTCTTTCAAAAATATACACTTTATATTTGTTTTGCGTAATACAATTCAAGTAGTTTTCATGTCCGATTCAAACAAAATTCATTTCTTGATAAATAGTAATTACTAATATTTAGTATATTCTTCAATTAGTTAAGAATTTAATAGAGATCACGTTTTTAAAAATGTTCAAACATCACGATATCCAACCATAAATGCATTCTCTAATGAATGTGATGAGAAGACACAAAGTAAGATGACTCTGACATCTGAGAATAGTTATTGCATTGACGGAATAAGCTTTTGTAAAACATATGCAGGAAAATCCTACACTGAGATTGAAACAAACAAAATAGTTGTTGATTAGTAATTAAATATCGGATAAGAGTTGCGTACTTAACGCATAATTGATTAAAAATAGTAATTAATTTTTTATGTTCATTTTTATGTTTAGCGAGTTGTTTAGTCGAGTTCTACGATATTGCCTTGCTTTAACCAGTAGCCGTGCATTTATCAAATAGCAATGCTCGTATGTTCCGAAGTTTTATTGTGTAGCCATATTATTTCAAAGTAGATTAATTTCTTCCACGAGTGTTTAAATTGAGGGAGTTTCAATCTAAACTTATTTATTGCGTGCATCCATTTAACAAAATACCTCATAGTCTTCAAAAGTCTTTGTGAAATTAAAATAAATACAAACGAGAAATATAAAACGAAATAACGACTAAAAGAGTGAGTCTTTAAAAACGTATTTTAAAATTAGTAGTTCGTCACAACTTTGTTTACGTGAAATTTGTCTCTCAATATCCATTAAAAAATTTGACGTAAGTTACTCGTTCAGGAATTTAGTTACCATTTTAAATACCGTCGCTAGATTTTTTCTTTTTTGGTGAAAAAAGAATTGATGAGTTTTTTTCAGTTACGCCGAGCACTTTCCCTTCGTAGTTGCTCTGAGTCACCTTGTAACTGAGGGAATTTTACCTTTTAGTTCTCTCTTCTCAGTTAACCTACTTTCAGTTTGTTTCCTTCTACAGAAGTGAATTCATGAACTTATCCACATTCAGAAATTGTTTTTGTTTCTGGAAATGCTTTATCTTCTTGTTTTGACGGTGAATTGTATAATGTTTAGCCTTTGCTTACTTGCACCTGATAGCTTTAGCGTATGCCTGCGTGTGACCATTAATAAAAGTTTCTATATGAATTTTCAAATCCAGATACTATTCAGCCTTCCTCTCTGAAAGCTGTAAAAAGCGTGACGTCAAAAGCTTTTGGTACGTACCATAGGCACGGACGCACGCGCAAAAAGAATGATTTAAGCGAAGTTCATTTTATATATTTAAAACATTAAAGCTTTTAACAACTATATCAGTGTAACGAATTCATATTCCATTCAATTTAAACTAAGCGGAACCAGTGATGCTCCTCGATAACATATCTTTGCTTTTTTATTTTTATAAAAGAATAAGAAAATAAGAATAAATGTCTATTTGATTAATAATTCTAATTTTTCTGAGTAAGAATTCTCCAAGTAAACATATAGTTTCGTATAAATCTGTGAGATTAATGAGTTGTCTCTACATCTTCTCTGTAAATTTACTTCGCTTTTTACTCATGCAATTACTCTCGACCCTCTGAATTTAGGAGATTCATACTCATACTTACCACCGCAAATTAGACTATCCTTCCCTTCAGGCAAATTATCTTTTCCAGATTTCTTAATACGTATCTCCTTATTGAGCCATATTGCGTTGAGAACGTCATACATAATGGAGTAAAAAAGTTATGAACAAAGAAGAAGTTTTTAAGTCCCAGAATAAGCATTCTGAGTTTTGTTAAAATTGGTTCTTTTGACGCGTCTATATAAATCTAATATCTGAAGTACTAAAAGGTTACACTATTGGGTAAATACATTAATGCGCAGATTTCAAAGTATTCATAACATGTTCATAAATAATAATTAAGTCTGCGCCAAATAAAATAAGAAATATTAAACCAAGACGAAGCAAACGAGATACGGAAAGTAAAAGGTAATTAAATTGCTTTATATCCCAAGTTGGAGGAAATAAAGTTCCATTCCAGCGTATTTTATAGAATCTGCCTCGACTCTCCACCCACTACCTCTCATATAACTGTCCTCCCGCGTACTGCGATAATAATATTATATTTTTGGAACCCTTAATCAACATTTATGTGGTTGGTTCACCTCTGTGGTATCATGTATCGCTCTATTCCTGTCACCGCTTTTCCCCGTATTTTACACCGTTCTCCTCCCCGACTCGTCAACCCACACTCCATTTCACATCTCACCCCACGAGGAGACTCGTAATTAATTACGCGCATTAAAACAGAGATAACGCTAAATGCAAGGGCATTTAAAATTAATGAGAGAGTTAATTAATGTTCGCTGTGTTCTAAAATAATTAATTCGTACGTGTCATCCCCACGCACCGCGTTCGTCTTCGTGCGGAGATAGGTAACCGTTGGATGGAGGAGGGGCTGCTGAAGTTAACGTCTGTCTTACTCCTACTTCAACATTTCTGTCTTTCTTGCTGGTCTCCGTGAATCACAAAGCACGCGAACCAGAAATGTTTCACGCCGATACTGCGCAGCAGGAGAAGGAAAACATTTTTGCTTTCTTTTTTCGTGTCGTCTTAGGGAGAAAATACCTTCTCAAGCTGAGCAAACTGAACACCCTCTCGAGAGAGAATAATGCTGAGAAAGCTAAAGCATGTTAAGCGTTTTCCTAGAATTATTTGGCGCTTTCCACAAACAGAGGTGAAACAGTGAATCGATAAATATGAAAAACATTATCTGTCATCACGATGACGTATAATGTGTGTGTGAGTGTGTGTGTGTGGGGGTAATAAAGCGAATCAACGTGTTTCGAATTTTTTAAATACTAAATATTATTTTCATTTTTTCCACAAATAAAAATATTTTTTGTGAAATATATTCATACTAATTCCTGTAACTAATGATAAGTTTTGTCTCGCTTAGATTTGTTTAGTCTATTTTGTCAAAATGTACTAAAAATAAAACATTACTTTTATTAAGTTACGTAGAGGATTGTGAAGTTAGTGCTAATAATAATTGAGTTGACGCTGAGTTTATATCAATATAAATATTTTTAAATAAAGTTAAAATACGAACCTTTGTAAAAGATTACTTCATTTACACATAGGACACCCCTTTCCTAAAATCCTGGCATCGTGTCTGCAGAAATAATATCATACGAAAAGAGAACGATAATTCCCTTTTCCCAACATACTCTCCGTCAGAATACTTTTTCATTTACAATTCCAAGTAAAATTCTGATAAATCTTCGACGTGAGATCAAATTCAATGAATTTAATTGAAGCCAATGATTTAATGAAATATTTCTTTCATTGAAGTGCTAAAAGCTTGAGAAAACAAGTGGGAGTCATAATGACACTATGTCGGAAATATTTCGCAAATTTTGATTTAATTATCTTAAAGACAAAAAGATTTTTCAAACTGAAGTAGAATGCAATGGTGTAACCACTTGTAACTTTATGTTTTTAGAATCTTTTTAGTTTTTTACAAGTCATTGTATGTACATACAAAGTAAAATTTTGTAAAACATATTTTTCTTGTATGAAAAAAAAATTCTCTTCAATTCAGATAATTCACTATGCAATTTTAGTGAAATATTATCGAAGAATAAGTCATAGAAACAAATTTATTTCATTGATCGATCTTATTTGTCTTTTACTTATAACTAAACGAGAGGAAATTTTATTACAATCTCTCCTTTTCAAAATAGACACGTTTTCATCTTTGGAGAGTTAAATCAAAAGCTTTTTATAGAAAGTTAATAATGAGTTCAATATTTTAAGATGTCAGTGTATATTTCACATTGGTGTCTAATTAATATCAAGTACCTAAATAGAAAGCAAAATTTTTTCATTTTAATGGCGTTGACTTCAGCACAAATATTCATTACAAAATTAAGATCCAATTTGCAGTGTGTGAAACTGAGACACTGGTACGTAGTAAGTTAATAAACTGATAAACGACGCCCACGAGTACTATTAAGTGAACAAAAGGCTGTTCAGAAGCTTTGTCTGACCAGGAATTGGCCAAGAAAATTGCGCAGCTTTGTACTTGTCAAATATGGTTGAATATTCAGTAATCTTAATATCTTGTTAGATTATTCATTTCTTTCACCTTGTTCTGGAGGATAGTACTTCTTTAATTCTTATGTGCAATATTTCAACGCAAATGGAAAACTCTTTACGAGGATTTACCAGGTGCACTTCACGGAATTCCAGAATTTATTTATGACGAGTGGACCCTCATACTAGCACAAATTGCTATCATCAAATACAAATTGAATTTTACCATATTTAATCAAATCGTTCAACATGCTTCACACTTTGGTAATGATTTAGGATATTTATTTTATACGCAAGATCCAAACATCCTAACAAAAAAGTGAGTGAAATATTTTTTGAAATAAAATTATTTGTCCAATGGCAGTAGCGCATTTTATACTTATTAATACTTCATAATAATTCTTTAATCAAATGTGTACAGTTAACAATTTATTATTGCAAAATTAATCATACTTATAATCTGTCGTGAAAATTCGAGATTAATAACAACAAAAGTATTAATTGACCTATGGAAAAAATCCGCCATTACCCGGAGGAAAACCAGATAAAAAATCCGGGTCAGGACGGGATTCTACAAACGAGTTACAAAGATATGAACAAGTGCTAAGTATTTAGGGTGAGGCTGGATAATTCTAAATAAGTTTTGAATATTTCTCTCTGACACCTCGATTTTAATGTCTTAATTCGAAAAAAGAAGTATTCTTTTCAGCGCACAAATACAAAAGTTACTCTCCTACTTCATACATCTCATGTACAGAAAATTCGTAGTATTCACTAATATTCGCCTGATGATAGCAGCAACATGCTGTTAAAACGTTGTAAAAATATTAATTACTAGTCTACATTAAAAGGTCGATTACTATTTCAATTTAATAATGATTGTAGTCGTGAATAATGTCAATTAGTCAATTATTAAATCGTATTGAATGAGATAAAATGCGAGTTAATTCAGAAACACACATCGATTGTACGACTAATCTGCGCGAAAATGATATCAAATGTAACTATCAAAAGTAATATCAAATAACTATGATTAGGGCGACTATTCGTACACGCATGTGAATGAGTTCCGTACTGAGAGTGACTCTAAAGTGTATTTAGAGAGTTCTGAGTAGAGTTCTCTGGAAACCATTTTATTCTCGTAAAGAATAAAAACCTATTGGAACAACAAGAAGAACCCAAATAAAAGTCGTTTGCTTAACGTCTTCCATTCATTGGGAGAATTCGTTACTACTACTAATTTACTTACTAAAGAGTAATACAAGCGGTGCAGTAACTTCGAATTTCAACCTTCTGGATAGGTCAATTTTTATAAGGTTGTTCTGCATCAACGGGTGGATTCAACGCGAATTTTTTATCCACAGAGTTTCCAACTTCTAATTTTCTTTCATCTTTAGTTTATCTGACTCCCATAGCGCCACTCAGATTAGTTGTTCATCATTACCGAGTCTGATCCTACTTAACGTAAAATTACAAAAGCACTTGCAGTTTCACGCACAGATGAATGTTCCATAAATGTTGTAAATTTCATATAATTTACAATATACAAGTAACGAATTATAAAACACGTCAAAAGTGTTCCTAATAGAATAGCCGAAGCATTTATAAAATGACACGTTTTTTACTTATATCATACCTTTCTTACAATGACGAGATTCAGACCTCCAGACCTGCTTTTCCAAAACAGAAGTCGGGAAGGAGATATCTTGGGTTACCGGGAAATGTAAGATTTTGTCAGGAGTTGGTGAGAGAAACCCCAGCTGAAACCATCACCCATTTTGGTCGACAAATCGAACATTTTCTCTCTCACTCAACAGTACGTTGGGATGTAAGACATCACCGCCACGCCATTACTGTTGAACCCCTCGTACATCTTCACATTTGTCGCATTATTAGTTCCTTTTGTTTGAGTAAATTGTTCTGTCTCAACATGAATCTGAATTTTTGGACCGTTAAAAGACTACTCCGACATTTCAATTCACTTAGATAATAATCGATTTATCTATTTAAAATGGAGCGCTCTGAAGATTTC
Organism: Laupala kohalensis; assembly: GCA_002313205.1. Taxonomy (NCBI): domain Eukaryota; kingdom Metazoa; phylum Arthropoda; class Insecta; order Orthoptera; family Trigonidiidae; genus Laupala; species Laupala kohalensis. The sequence continues at coordinate 782,431 of NNCF01126978.1, forward strand.
TTTAAAGTAATTGAATTTTTGTGGGACTTAATTATCCTGCAACCTTTTTTGATGCCATCAGCTCAATATATTATCAATCTTCAATTACACAAGGCCACTCAATGACTGCATATACTTATTTACCTGTCCTAACCGCTATTTTCTACATCAACTACCAGTACTACCCGACTGGTGTGAACAGGTCAGTAATTTTTATAGTTCATTCTTCCCGGCGTTACCCAGGGTTCTTATAATAATATTGTATAATATTATAAATTCTTTCTATAGTTCTTGTATAATATTATAAATTCATATATTAGTTCCCCTATTTTTCTACTTTAGTAGTTTTAAACTTTCAGTTTTGTTAATTTTAAAAATACCACGAAGAAAACCTACATAAATACTTATAATTTTCAGTGTTGGATGCACGCAATTAGGAATTATTTTTAAATCCAGTAAAACGTAAAATACAATTTACAAAGAAAGCTTAATAAACAAAACGTACAGTAAAGACTACTGAATCCTTTTGTTCCCGCACGATCGTGGGGAAGTAATGCTCGTTTCAATGAATATACAAAATTCCACCGTGTGACCATCCACGATGAGCACCACCCAGGTGCTGGCGTGGACAGCTGCTGTAAAACACAATACAAAAAACAAAGATTTTCACACCGATCGAGCCTCTACGCAACAATGTATAAAACTTGCGACTGAGTAAAATGTAACAAAGACATCAATGATTCGTATAAAAGACATCAATGTGAAAACGATTCTACCCGCACTAGAGTAAAGTATCGAAAAATCCAAAATCCTGTTTCCAGATATTTAAATTTGTAATCTTTACAAACGAAAATCAACTTGATATCTCAATAGGTTCGTGAGATATACCGAAAAAAGCGAAAATTAAAAAAATAATGAAACAGGGGGGTGAGGAGCGGATTTTCGACAGTGATCTCCTTGATGATTTGAAGGTAAAGTGTGTAAATTTTATCACGTTCGGATTAAACCATCTTATATTTAATGATTAAAATTAAATCTTGGTAATTAAGTGAGCAAAAATTTGAAAAGGAATGAAAATGGGGGTGGGGTGGTATTTCGAAATGTCAAATAGACAGTTTTGAAGTTCAAGTGTGCAAATTTTCATCTTTCTCCGATTAAAAATGTGGATTTGTATAGAAGACATTCACACTCACACACCGCTCCGGGCACTACTTTATACACAGAGATTACCAGCAGTATCTTAAGTTAAACTTAAATATCAACACAGAACATACTACTTATTATGTGGGAGATGATGGAAATTTAAAACTGTATGTGGTATTATGTAATCAGGTTTTATGTATTCTTATAGCTTTCGAAAAAAACATAGAATTAAATTATAAGTTCATTGTGTGATGTTTTCAGTTTGTCTTTCTACTCAGTATCATCATGTGTTTCTTATTAAAGAATCAACTTCAATCAGCTGTTGAAACATACTACAAAATTACATTCGTAATACCACTTTTATAATTTCTCTCACAATTTACTCTCACTTGTTTGTAGGCTTGTCAACGTGAGCGGATGGGGACTATGTCCTCCAATAACACAGCGCCCTCTCGTGGTGTTCACTCTGTGGGACTTCCCTGAAGGCGACGAAGATAGCCTTGGGGAACTCCACGCAGAAGCGCCTGCGGCGCTATGGACTGATGTGACTGAAGCAGCAGCTTGGGCAGGGGCAGGTGAGTGTCACATTGTTACTAAGTAAACAAAAGTTATGGATCTGCCCTATAAATCTTTTAAGATGTGCTGCACCAAACGTTCGTTCTGATTTTAATTGCTATGATGAAAGATTATTCTTTCAGGAACAGTTTTACTACATACAGTTCTGAAATTAACTCTACACTGACGTAAATGTGACTACATCATTCATCAAATTATATTAAAAATATATTTTTGAACAGAGGTATAAATTCATTCGTTTCTTTTGAAATAATATTTGAAATGCAATCATGAAGTTAGTGAAGGAGATAAGATTTTAGAAAACTAAAATCTTATAGGCATACAGTTCTTCTAAATCGGATCTAGCTTGTGTTTTAACTTATAGTGACGTCCACTAGTGTAACAATTTCTTCATAACTCCATGCGAACTTTTAAAGAGAACAAATGTCACACTTCAAGGAGCGCCGTTGTAAAAAATGTTGAAACGAAGAGCATTCGAAACACTGCACACGTCTGTTACAAGATTCCTTCTGAAACATAATAGTTCATAGTATTCATTTGGCATATGATAAAATGCGAACTGCACTATTTTCAATGTTAATTTTTTATTCATTCATGTTTTAGAGTTTGCAACAGAGACAACTTTTGGCTCATCTAAACATTCAGCTAAACGTTCGGGTCCATAAAAGTTGTTATATTTACTCTGATCGTAACTATCATTTAAGAGACAAAGAAGCATTTTAAAGTATCTAAACTTGATTGATTTTGTGCATCGAATTCTCTGGCACCAGACAGGCGTCACTAACATGACGAAGAAACTTATACATTAAAATCTCGCACTCATTGTTCGATTTATTTCTTGATGCTGTAGTATTATTACAAAGGAGACAATATTAAGCAAAAAGAACACACTAGAATTATCTTTCTGGGCGTTAACGAAAAAATTCCAGCGAATAGTATGGACGGTATCGGCAATCAGAAGCCACCAAATAGAAGAAAAAGTATCGTACATATAACATTATTAGAAGGTATCAATAATGATATTAAAATGATTATCAATAGGAAAAGAAAATCCACGTGAATGAAATCGCGGAATCTCAGCTACAGCACGTACAAGCGGTACAGCAAAAAGTAGCTGAGAATTATATGCATTAATACGTAAATGTGCAGGAAATTGTAGTTCGTTGATTGCGCAAATCACACAAATGAAGAATCGTATTTTAGAGCATTAAAAGACATGTTGACGATTTATTATTTTTTCTTCTTTCACTTTTTCCTTTCCGAGATGCCAGCATTCAAAATTACATCAAGCAAAGAAACTTCTTGAATTATTATTTTAAAAAGGATGCTACTTAATTTCTTGATTTGTGACATACGACAGGTCTGACGCGTAGAAAATGGTTAGTAGTAGTATCTGCCATGCTTGTCAGGTCAATAAAAGTAAACTTTCATATTATCATACAGGATGTTAGTTACAGTAGTTTTCATTTTTTCAGGTTTAGCTAGTTGAAACAAACATGGCTAGTGGTAATCGTGTCACGTGTAACTGTATTCCACCACCGCGTAGGAGAGTCCCTTTACTAACCATTATGTCAATGATGTAGATGTTCATGTTCGCCCTCTCTGCAGTGCGATTATGAGGTCATGTGTCGAGATGTTAGGGTGTATGAGCCTCCATTGACCACTATATCGTCGTAGGAGCACACCTAGAACGTGTTGCAATTGAGAGGAAGGATTAACAGTTAGTCACCAAACAATCATATCGCCTTCCAAATTTGAGGTAATGCACCGATTTAACGTGACAAATCCATTCGTGTTGACAACCCTTGTAATATTATTTCTATTGTTTGCAGAAAGTACCCGGTGAATGTATGAAAATTAATAGAATAGGAAAAATAAACTAAACGTAAACGGATCGCAGGTAATTTGGGATAAATAGTTCGAGGAAAATACATTTACTGACAAATTTAATAGGTATTGTATATTTTTATTTATTTATTTATGTTACGCCTCTTGGCGAGATTCAGGCCATGAGGCCTGCTCTTCCACCTAATCCTTGGACTTGGGTTAGGGAATCGAGAAGGACAGATGTTGGGTTTCCAGGGAACTTATGGTACAGAACTGACATTAGTCTGGAGTAGGCATGGGAAACCCCAGTTGAAAACCTTACCTAGTTCGACTGAGCAGGGTTAGAACCCACGCTCTACCACTCAGCGGGATCACAGCAGCGAAGACGCAACCACTAGACCACCGCTGTGATACAGATTGATTCAAATTAATCAGCAGGTGTTTAGGTTCGTCGAGTACAAAAATAGCGAGTGCATCCCAGCAATTGGTAAATTGAGAGGAAAATGCTGCTGAGCTGCTTATTTTGCTTACATATGAGGCAATTTTCCCGTAATCTAATGAGTGTGACGAGTGGTATGATGACGGTTTCAAAAGTAACTGGCATTCCTTGCAATGCTAAACAGACAGGAGTTTCCTTCGTATCGATGTATAACGTACGACGATGTATGAAATATTGCAAATCGCAAATTATGATAAATATGTGGAAAATTAATTAAGGTTTCTCAACCTACGGGAATGAATCGTATTAGTATTTTTAGTCAAAGTATTAAAATTCGAAGTGTTGAGCATTTTTTAACTTATTTCAAATTTCTATTTTTCAAATCCAAAATATGTACCTTTATTTATTAATTTATTTTATTATTAAAATAGTTTCAAAGTAAGTGATTTTGCTAATATACTCACATTTAAAGATGATTTTCCCCTTGTTTACACCCGAGAGATCGATGTAGTTTACGGAATGAAATCAAATTTACGTCTACGAAAAATCTAATTAGTAGTTCGTGGACTGTTTGCATCTCGTTTATTTTCAGTCTGGTTGAGTTTGTACTCTGAACTACATCTTGCTTCATGATGAAATATCACCTTCACTAACATTATTACGTATCGTATCATGACGTACACCCCTCACTGACATGCTGATTTCACTCCTCATCATAACGTTGATATTTCAAAAGAAATGATAAGATGTTTTATTAATTTCATTCTCAAAATGTACAACTTTCCACTGGAAATTCAAATGCAAATGACACACTATCTCATTTTAATTTAACTTTTTTAATGAGTTTTCAACATTTTCGTATTCTGTAAATATTTCTTTTTAACAGCACCCTTCGTATCAGATTTTACAAATTAGAATTCTGAGTTATCATTCTGGATTATCTTCTTGAGAAAATACCATTCTTTATTTGTTTTAATGAAGAAAATAGAGGTAACAGATGATGAACTTTTAAACTAAATTTAAAAAGTTAATTTTTTGTTTTAACTAAAAAGGGAAGTGAATGTACCGGGAAATTAATAATACATAGTGTCGAAAAATATTTTTAATGCAGTTAGTTATAGGTGTTTTAGCATGATAATGAAAATATACAGCACTAAATTAACACTGCAAGATCTCTGTAACAAATCGCAAATTGTCTTTCTTCATTTTCCTAATTTTCACACAGTATTACTGAGCGTACATGGCGATTTTATTACAGGAAGTTCCATTTATATGTTACGTTATGTCAGAACTCAATGTACTTCAAAAGTTAATCTAGTTCTTTTGTAAATCTATTTATTATGTATAGTTTAAGGAGTATTATTAAACGAGACTCAAACGTAGTTCTCGTTCCTAAGTTTGGTTCACCTATTTCTGTATGCATTAATTAAATCTGAAATCAAATTAATGATAAAATAAAATAATTATAATGAAATGTAATTTTGTAAATGAAAATAAAAACAAACTTATATTTGCTATAAAATTTATGAGATCGGGCTACAAAAATCAGAAACTCAAATAACCCTAAGCTATATTTGAGATACGAACTTTTATCATACTAAATCACTCTCACGAAAAGACAACCCAAAATATTCCGTTATGTCACGACCAAGATTCAAACTCTGCAAGTTGGCCCCCAAACAAAGCAAGCCTTTGTCCGTCTCCTTGTACGTGTTGTCGTATTGTGTGGAACCACTCTGGTCAGTGACGTGAATACTGCTACTGTCAACGCGCTAGAAAAGCAGTGAAGCTGCATGATGTATTCGAGTTTAGTGAAGTGAAACTGTCTTACACTGATTTCATGGTGGTTCCATCGCTATTTGTTCTGTTTTTCTCTTTCGCATCCCAAACTTATCGTTTGAGTTTCGTCTGACCTCTTGTTTCCACGACAGGCAACATACGCTCCACGCGCTCAACACAGATCGAACAGAATAGCGCCACAAGAACAAGTAAATTGAACTTATGGCAGATGTCGGCGATATATTTAATTTAAAAAAAAATCGGAAAGTGCGGTATCTTTACGCAAAGGTACACTTGTGAATGATGGCGCAGTAAATTGTTGACTACACTGTTCTTGCACAATTCCTGTTCCAACATCAAGCTCGTAAAACTGACAATAAATAAATAATTTATTCTCAAACTACCCGTGACAAAGTACAAACTACCAATTACCACGTTGAAGACTACAAACTAATTTGTTGGTACTGCTTTACAAATAAACATAGTTCGATCCCTTTCATGTTAGTTTCTTCTTAGGTAACATTTTCTCTGAGTAATATTACATGTCTTTGAGTGTAGTGTACTGCTTGATATATGAAGATGACGCAGTATGGGGTACAGATACGAAGAAAATTTGTTTTTCCTAGTATGAAGCGTGATTCCGAGTTTCCATACGCCAGTCGAACAGAAAAGGATATATTATAATGATGGATGAATTCATTATAATGGTGAGGAGCAAAACAAATATTCACGTCATATCCGACGATCCACCAAGTACAATACCTTCTCGTACATTTACACAATTGCTGTAATTATGAATTTAATCATATCAGAATTGTATTATAATACTTTTCTTGGGGGCAGATGGAGCGGGAAGAAACATTAAAATTCTGGATCTTTTACTTTAAAAAGTAATGATTTAGATATTTTGTTTTAAAAATATAAAAACTTATATAATATTATTTCTCACCACCCTATTACGAGCAATAATCAATAAGACGTTTTGATATTCTTGTGTTGGAGAAGTTGACTCATTAATTGAAAATGGCATTGCGTTGCAGTCTGTATCTTGTTTATTTGCGAAGGTCTTTTTCGCTCGTACATCGATTTTGTCGCCCGCGCAATTTACCAGCACTCCTTTCCACATTCAGACTAATGGTGCTCGAGGTTCGTGCGCAAAGAGCTTCAGCAAATGAACAATTTAGAGCTTGCAACACAGTACGACTATCATTCAATACTTTTCGATATATATGTATTTTGTGTTCCACTTCATATTCGAAATGAGAGCAATATATTTTAACTTTTTTTTTATCAGAACAAAAGTTGTTTCAAAAAATTCTCAAATTAGTTGATTAATTATTCACTGATAATATGTATGCTCTTCACTTGTCGTCATCAAATTTGGACATGTATCCGTCCACATTTGGAGATAAAATCATCTAACACCTAATAAATAAATTTTATTGTGAAAAAACAATAACAAATTGTGTTTGACATCGCGGGGAATAATAACTAAGTTACTCTTCGGAAGCAAGCGAGGTATCATCACATCAATTCTGATCAAGGGCCAAAAGACAGCGGTTGATTTAACAGTTATAAAAGAATTTCATTAATAAATATGTACCGTTATTCATTTACTATTCCAAAATGAATTGTAGATATTATGTGCAAAAACAATTCCAGTTTGATAAAACGAAATTATTAATGATGAAAAATTCGCCAGTACCCTATCGAAAACCGAAGAAAAACCAGGGTCAGGGTGGAACTTGAGAGATAATGTACACAACCGATAACCCACAATCATGATTATATCTAAATCTTTAAAAAAATATTACAATTTCTAAGTTTTCCATCGTAAAGTTTGAAAAAAATCTCAAAAGTTGTGGAAAATGTGGAAATGTTTCGAGCATTGTTTCCGCCAAAGAAGTCGTAAACATATGCAAAAGGTCAGTTTGGGGAGTGGCCAACATAAAAAAGGTACTTTAAAATTCTGGATATTCGGAAACGTGTGATCAAGACAATTTGCTTTTTCATTCAATATGCTTTGAAATCGATTGGAATGATCTGAGGGAACACCAGGGAAATAATAAAGGGGTCCACTCAACGTGTCGACCAAGGATTTTTTTCGAGGTTTTAAAAAAATACATAATTAACCGTTTATCCATCACTTAGCACCATATATTGTGAATGTGTACGAAATTAGTCAAGAAATTTCTGAGATAAATGCCAGACATATAGGTGTAGATCATTAATAGTGAAGGATAAATAGAATAAATATACTAAATTACATCGATTTCACTCTACTTCTATTTTTCAACGTCAGATCTTTTTAATTCCTTAATGCTGTAATCTTCGGAATACGAGAAACCATACTGGACTCTGCAGAGCGTCCTCCTATTTCACGGAGCACCACTTCGTTGCTTCACCTGTCGTCTTGTGCTGCTCTCTCACGAGCACTCGGGGAATTCCCAGGGCACCCGAAATGAGCACCAGAGCAGGGGAATCCCGCTACAAAAAAGAGTGTACATCAGCCTGCACTCCACTTCCACCCCAGGGATTTCTCTGAGACGCTCACAGGTAGAGAGTGAGTTTGCGCACGGAGTTCGAAGTAAATATTAAAGTTTTCCTGAGTTGCTGTTTTCAAATGTATTTTTGTCACGTAGATTTATAAAACAAATACTATTCCAAGAATCGACTCGCTGTATCTCCAAGTTTCCTTATAAATGTTTGCAATCCTCGAATTCGTCAAAAGTGGATTCCTTATTTCTTCAGGAAAACATGTTATCCAGGAAGTTTCACTGTGGAATTAGTTTTGGGCTCAAATTTTCATTACGTTGTAAGATCGCCCGATAAATTTTCCTGATTACAGTATCAAACCAGCTTTTCGTAATAAATTGAAAATTAAAGCATGGGGTAAGACCAGGTAATTAACTATCCTGCCTGCCCCTTTGTTAATAGGGCTTGCCTTAGCTATCAATGCACCAGTTATCAAATAAGGTTTAATATCCCGAAAAAATGTAATACTGCAAGCATTTTCTGAAGCAAAGGTGGAGATCATTATCTCTCCTATACTCGGACCCCAGATCTTCATTTAATTATAAGACGCAGAACAAAATATGTTTTGGAGGTAAGGATACCATAGCTTCTAAAAAGCATTCATCGTTCATTTGCAGTCTCCACATTTTACAACGATCCGGGAGAAAAAAAATTACAGTAATATTCTTTTCGAAAAGAAACATAAAATACAAGAACTATTTGATTCCTCTTCCATTTCACTGACGAAGAATTATAGTAGGATTGTATAACTTGATTGTACTGTTTTGTCAACGATGATGCAGACATATATTAATCGTCTCACAGAACCTTTTTTCAAAGACTTTGAGCAAATTCGTCGAAGTACTGATTACAATTGGCAGTTTCCTCCATCACTTGCGCTAAAAGGATTATGAATATTCACGTCTCGTATGAATAATTCCAAATATCAGAATTCATATAATGCCCATCCAAATCAAAGATCCATCTTGCTATGTCCATTATCGTTTTATACAAACCATAGCAAAATTAATTTATTCCAAACATTAAAATCTTCAATTTATATTCGAAGTAAGCTTCGTTAATTATATCATTTTCTTTAATATTAGTAGTCTTAGCTTAGTAATTGTAGTATTAATTATGTTTTCATTTTACGGTTGAGCACGAGACTGAGACCATTATATTTGATGCTTACTTCTCTTTCTTCATCAATCTTCACCATTCAGTCGGATTGGTTAACTGTGTTTTTGTAAAATTTGAGGTTATATTATTGTTTATTCCGTTTTTTATTACAATTAAAAACTATCTCCTATTAATTATGAGTAAATCAATACATTTAATTGGTGACATCAATAAAAATATTGTTGGGAGAAAGCTGCCAACCATGCGAGAGGTAATGTCTGCTTTTTTCTACGAACATACTGTTCTTAATCGAACAACTAAAGTAAATAAAATGTGATATAAAGCTAAAATACCTACTTGTTGATTCGAACATGCAATGACAAAGCTCACAAAATGTTTTAATTCTTGGAAACTTCCACAAAAAAATAATAAACGTAACAAATCAGCTGCACAACAATTGAAAGAGAGAATTTTTAGTGAAAAATTTGACGAATTGTTCGATATTTCTAAGCCCGGTGTGGAACAACTTCTTACTGAAAAAAAAATTCTTCAATTCTCAAAAATCAACAAATCGTTATGGATTTATTGAAATAATTATTTCAAAAAGCTCTCCGGCAGACAATGAGAATATAATGGATATTGAGCTCGGTAATTATTAATTTATTTGTATCTTTTCTGATGCTAACACATCGTTTATACATGAGAACTTCTCATTGAGAAGGCAATAAGAAATGACTCTTAAATTTCTGTATATTTAATTCTTTCAGATATTAATATAAATGATGCCATACCAACTCAATCTTCAGTTTTATCGTCAATAATTACTAGTCAAACATCATGTTTTAGCAATCCAAACTTTGAAGATGAAATTGGCCATTTAACACGAATGCCAAAAATTGACATGATAAATCCAGACCTTTCTGCTGTTTTAGACAGAGCAAATATTACCAGCAGAAATGCCACTTTTATAATTGCAGCTATATTAAGAAGTGTTGGATTAAATATTGCTAACTATAATTTGAGTCATAGTACTGTTCATCGAAGCCGTATTAAATTCAGGAAAATATTGCTGAAGGGTTGAAAAATGAATTTCAAGTTGACGACCGTTATGTTCTACACTGGGATGTGCAAAATAATAGAACATATTACTGGAGTATAATCCGTAGATAGGCTTCCGATTATATTATGTCTCTGACGCTGAGCAACTACGTGGCGTTCCGAAAATTGATGAAGGTGATGCAGAAAATCAGACCTTAGCTGTCGTCACTACTTTAAATCAAGACCATCTTATTTGAGGCATGAATTGGTAGTGGCTCATCCACCATGGACCAACGCAAGGATGTTTTTATTGTTAAAAGGGTACAAGTTTCTAACACCATCAATAATTCATTCAGGTCTAATCATAGCCTAATCACAGATAAAAAGTGGTTAACAGACACTGAAGTATGACTAACCAATTACAACAACCATAACGACATTTTGCAATCATACCAAATGATGATCGAATTCATAAAACTCTTCATTGCGTGATAAATAGGTAGAATTTTCAAAGTAATTTTTCTTACCTTTAGAAAAGAGACACAAAGTTGAAACAAGGTGAGTCTTGAAGTAAAAACTTTGCTCTATCCAGTGATAGTAAAAAGAACTCGATTGGAAAAAACGCATTAGTGCTACTTAGCCTTGAAAGAGGCAAAATTGGCTGCGTAAAATTTTGACCTTGTGTTTGAAGGCACGTTTCTCCACAGAAAAGTAAGCTTGAAAGCTAATACTTTGGCATGTTAAAACCAGCAATGTGCTTGGTTTACCAAAGCACAAGCTTCCTTGAGGCTTTGTTTCAAAGTTATGTTATTGCAAAAGTCTGCACTAAGTTGTCGCGACGGATTATTTTGCCCACTTTGTAAGACAACATCAATTAAAATAAAACTTTTCTGACACTGGCACTGTACCCTTCATGTAAAGCACAAAAAGTTGTCCTAAGTTGCCAATTTTCAGATTTCTAGCTATTGCCATTCCCCAACAGTGGAACTTGAAAGTTGGCAATTTATTGGCGTGCGCGCGCATTTCGCACAGGTGACCCGTTTTCAGAAGGTCCTGGCACCCCAACTATACTACTTCTGAAAGTGAAATTTAACACAATATCATTTGAATGTTTGTACTACATATACACAAAATTTGATGAAGATTAAAAATGGTACCTAAAATGGGTTTGGTCCACTTGACATGGAATGACCCACAGGTATATAATTTTATTCTCATGATATTTTTTCATCACGATAAAGTAAAGAAATCACTAAATGCTCTTTTTTGTTTCAATTTAATCAATGAATATTTAAACGTAGAATATTATTGATAATATAATACATTTAATTATACTTTATTAATTATAATTTAAGGATAATTTATGATTACACTAAAAAGTTTTATATTTTTTTTACGTAATTTAGTCTTTTACGTATCTACTTACAGCGTTAGTTAAATTTTTTTATAACTGTTCCTCGCTTATTTTCATATTTATTCTTTTTATTTATTATTCAGGTATTAATAACGGAACATGTATTCTAATAGAGATAATGCTACAGCGAGAATTGGTTTAATCACCACGCCGTCATCATATTTTAGAAATTATTCTAAAAAGCGTTGTCGAAATATATTGGCCTGTGCAATCTGGTTCGAATATACACATTTTTTCGAGATTCATGAAGAATTGGGATAGTATTGATCAATCCAACTATCTAAGTGGCATGGTCGATAAAATTGTAGCAAATTTATTTACAGAAGAAAGACACGACCTAGTCACATTTATCACAGATCATTTACAGGTGAAATTTTATAATTGTGCTTCATAATTTTTATAGAAATTATAATAATAAATAATTTTTTTTTTCAGAGCTCTCATCGATGGGATGGTTATAAAGAAATAATAGAACTATCTTTGATATTCCTCAACGATTCTACAAATCATATGGTTTGTTTTAGACGTCCTGGTGCTATGCACCATGAGAGATGAACGGTAAAAGCTATTTACAGTTCAAAAATATTTATATTTAGAGATCAATTTAAACTAACTAAGCGTGAAAAGAGTAACTTAAGAGAAATTTGTATTTTTGTTATTTTATTTTATATTAAAGCTTGGTTTACTTCAACTTCAGCTATCTTGGCGCCACAAAGAGATTTAAAATTAATACAAATTCTTTATAACAAAAGGAATCCCTGAGTCTCACGAGCTGCTACTGGTAAACTGGCTGATCATTTATAGTATTTAAATGAAGAGTTGGCTACTCTTTCTTTATTTGATGATTACATTTCAGAAGAAGTTAAAAGAAATGATTAAAGCGATGAAAAGTCAAGGCGATATTGAGTTTTGAGAAACGGCACACAGTTGATAAAAATAAACTAGAAGTAATATTAAATAAAGATGTTAGTGGTTTCGTTTCGAAAAATTCTTTCAAACTATTTGAAAATTTTGACTTGCCGTATGATTTTCATGATGTACTACAATGGTCAAATAATGTGAACTATCAAGAAAATTTAGAGTTCTTCAAAAAATTAAAAGTCGTCAATGACGCTGCAGAACGCGGAGTGGCATTATAAGAAGAGCATAATGCCTGATTAACCAAAAATGAAAAGCAGTTTCAGTTTTTACTACAAGTAACGAAAGAGCATCGCCAAAAATATCCAAGGCGTAATAAACAAATATTATAATAACTATTATTTCATTGGCTAATTTTTTATGTTCAATATGACAAGAAGTAAAATAATAAAAACGAAATGTAAAAAAAAATTGCAATAAATGATTCAAGTTTTAACAGCCTTCTTGTTTTACCTTCCCGAAAATATACAAAGTGGTTATAAGTGGAAATAAATATATGTGGAAAGCAAAATATATAATGCAGAAGATACTAAAAAGATCTTCCACAAATTTCAAATATTTTTTTTCTTCATATTGTTTATAGACATAACATTGTTTATAGACAGTTTCTTGAAAACTCTTCCATTGTTGCACAGAACAGGAAAGAAAAGAAACATATATAACAAAAACATTATACACAGCAATATACGATACATAACAGCAACACAATAAAAATTTCGGCGAAAATGAAAAATGAGTAATTTGAAAGAGAGAAACATGAAAGACATTTTCGCAAGCAACATATTTCTTGATCAATAGAACACTGAAGATGTTCTCCGAAAAAGGTCTAAATTGCTATAAAGAAAAAATGTATTTAAATTTGTGTGATTCTTTTATGCAACATCCATCCTTCATACCGACAGCGATGGTCCATTGGTAGCGTCTACACTTGCACGATCCCGCTCAGGGTGTGGGTTCAAATCCTACTCAGCCGAAGTAGGTGAGGTTCTCAGCTGGGGTTTTCCTTGTCTATTCCAGACAAATGTCGGTACAGTACCACAAGTTCTTTGGAAACCCAACATCTTTCCTTTCTAATTCCCTGACCAACGGTTAGGTGGAACAGCAGACCTCATGGCCTTAACCTCGCCAAAAGATAAAATAAATACTTTGTTTAGTTTCCTTTCTTCTGGGTATGGTGAACTCTGGATAGTAATCATTAATAAAAAAAGCATACTTTAACAAATGATATATTACATCCCCTCTACTGGTTAGTCAATGAAGACCCTATTCCATATTTAAACTTTTGTGGAAAATGATTATTTTTATTATATTATTAGTTTTATACTGCTCCACTTTAGATGTTATTTTATGTAAATGGGTTTATGTTACTTTTTTATTTTGAGAAATGTAAAAATATGTAGTGTCACAAGAGTCAACGGTGAACCTATCACTTCTTTTCTTGTATTCCTTTTGCAAGGTACGCTTCTTCACCGTGCGATGGCACAAAAATCAATATTGCATTACTGATTTATGGAGACCGAAGGAGGATGTCCAATAGTCGGAAGATCAACGGCGTGGAACACATTCAACTGTTACGCTCTTTGCGATTTGATGATGCAGCAGCAGGATATCTAGTAGCGAGAAGAGACAAATCGCTTCCCATAAGATTTTTATGCGACATTGGGAGAATAACATTTTATCATGTTGCACTCCAATTCAAACGTTGCTATCGTTGAACAGAGAGTGTTTTGCAGTGTACTGTATTAACTCATACATCATATGACGAACGCACTCGTACATGAAGAAATATCTGTGACTTAATCAATAACTAGGTAACTTAAAAAAATGAGATGTCAAAAATATTTGTTTTTTTCCCTAAGTTTCATCCACAATAGCCTAATCGCTTCAAGACATTCTTCTCGAATCGGTAGTGAATATTTACGTACAATTAAAAAAGAAAAAGAAAACAGTAATAAACAATTGTGTAAACATTTGATAGGAATATACACAGATAACTCTAATACAAATTTTCTTTAAAAAACATTTTTCTTACTTGTACACACGTAAGAATTGAGAAAAATAGGGTAAAATTACCGACACTTGATGAATTTAAGGTAACAAGTAACTATTTTNAATTAAAAAAGAAAAAGAAAACAGTAATAAACAATTGTGTAAACACTTGATAGGAATATACACAGATAACTCTAATACAAATTTTCTTTAAAAAACATTTTTCTTACTTGTACACACGTAAGAATTGAGAAAAATAGGGTAAAATTACCGACACTTGATGAATTTAAGGTAACAAGTAACTATTTTCCTTCATTTTCATGGCAAAAGACATGATTATCTTTTTAAGATTTAAATATAAAAATATACTTCTTCGTCATACCTATGAAGTATTTTAATGGCACTTTATATCGGAATCAAATGCCAAGGTTATAATAGAAAAACATTTTGAAAACTTTAAACGGTCGTAATTCGAAAGAACGAAAAATACACTTACCTGTTCGTTTCCGAAAGCCACAGATAGAACGGTCATATATTACTTCATGTACGAGTACATATGTTCTGACATATTTTTTTGGCAATGGACATCCTAAAACTACAGACTTACGAGTATATCTTCCAGAATCGTAAATCTAATTAATTTGACATTGTTTCTGGGTTATATTTGCCACCGTTACATCCAAGTATCAATTAGTAGTAAGTATTGCGAGTGAAAAATAGTGGTTACTTGTAATAAAAAATTGAACCAATCTTAGTTTGCCTATAAGGGGAAGATTTCGAAACTTGTCTACCCCTCCCGAAATTACAGCGTCCGTAGGTATGCCATCCGTTCTATAACCCAATCAAGGACATTAGACACATTATCATCAAGGAGAGTAATTGATTTTTTAAATTTTGAACGCCATAATTACATCTACGTCACAGTAATATTTTTTTCTTGCTTAATCATCTGTTTTCTTCGCCTCGTCAAGTCTGCATCGATTGACATTTCTTGACAGGTGCATCCTTCATCTCTTGTTATAGGCTGTTTCTTCTTTTCCATGTAGATGTTCTATACTTCAAAAATACATATTTGCTCTTGCCTTCTGTCATTTTATATGTCACATCTGTGTCTATTATATATGCTACCTTCATTTCTTTGATGTAATTAATTCTCTCCACCTCGTATAATTCGCACTCCCATATAATACGCCTTACTGTATCCTCCCCCTTAGTACATAAACACTCCCCAGTATCCAACTTTCCAAATCTAAGTAGGTATGCGTTCGTGTCAGACAACAATGTAGTAATCCCTTTTGATCTTCAGGTTGGGAACCATGGGGTGAATGGAGCGGCTGCAGTGCTTCCTGCGGAGGCGGCCATCAGGAACGGCACCGTCGCTGCGCCGCCTCGGGGACTCCCTCTGGAGGACCCAAAGCCGACGGGTGCGCTGCGGACGGGTACGCCGCGCAACGTCGCCGCTGCAATCTGTTCGCTTGCAAAGGCGCCGCGACGCCACTCAGCGTCGGGTCACGGAACGTCGGTCATGGGCATGGCGAGGGTCAAAGTGGAGGACGCGCAGGAGGCGGCGCGTACCTCTGGGTGCCATCGGCGCAACTGTTTCCTGGAGGACTGCCGAGGGACTTGGCAATCATGTTCACGCTGCGACTTCATCCTCCAGTAAGTTACGAAAATCTAATTTGGCGTTCATAGATTTCTCCCTGTAGTTTTCGTTGATCTAGCAGTTCATCAGAGTAATTGACGGGGGCATTCAATCCGCAATTGCACACTTCTTCGACATTTGCTTTTGTTATTTCATAATGAAGAAAATGGAAAATTATTTTTCATATTTTATTTTACGATTACGCAAGAAATATATTTTAAAAATAATGGAATAGCTTCAGGTACATAATAAAGGTGCTGACCATAGTGATATAAGCGAGTCATGTTTTATGAATATACAGAAATCCATTACATCTTCATAACTGGAGCTATGAGGCCATTCATTACGTATTGGGCGAGTGTCTGGATGAGGGAGGTAAATTGATACAGAGTGCAAGGAAACTAAGAGTCATTCAGCGTCAATGCTTGTTGGGGCGATGTGGAGCATACCGTAGTCCCTCAAATAAAGGGTTGCAAGTGCTGTGTGGAGTCCTACCAGTGCAAGTTCTATGTGGAGACTTGGAAGTCGAAGTGGTGTGACTACGATATCTGGCGCGAAGAGGGAAAAAGTGCTGAATGATGATAAAAAAAAAACTAAACAAGACAAGAGGTGNGCGCGAAGAGGGAAAAAGTGCTGAATGATGATAAAAAAAAAACTAAACAAGACAAGAGGTGGACGAGAAAAATCACAAAAGAATATGAAAAATGCTGGCAAATAAGATGGGAAAAAGCATCAGAAGACAGGGATTTATATAGATTTATTATGGACGTGACATACGTACAGAAAAAGAAATGGTTTAATCCAGGAGTTCAGGTAATCGAAATATACACTGAACTCGGAAACTTCAACAGTTACTTGCAAAAAGAGAAGAATAAAAGAAAATGAAACGTGCTTTTGGGGGCGGGGCATTGAAGATATTATTTTACATTTATAGATTGTAATGTTACAGCGACTGAAGGAGGGGAATGGCTGACACGCAGGAAAAGTAAGGGAAAATTTAATTTACAGGACTGGGAGGGTTGGACAGAAACAGAAGACGACTATATGCAGTTTAAAGAATACATCATGCAGATCATGAGTATAAGAAAGGAATGCAAAATTAAATAGAAGGATTAAATACAATTACTTGAAACAACAAAAAAAGGAAACTTAGGAAGACAAGGAAAATTAAGAAGAATAGCCCTAGTAGACTACGAAATGGATTAAGATATTACTTCATTATGGAGTTTACTTCGATTGTGATATCGTTGTCTAACATTGTCAAAAGAGGACAACCTGTCCCAGTTTGAACACAGAGACATTCCCCATGTGTTCACAGAGAGAAGAGCTCCGCATTTACTTGGTCTCTTCCTACGATGGAGAAGACATCACGCTCCGGTCACTTCAAGATCCGGGATCGACTCGGTACTCATTTTAAAGTAGAATTTGGTCGGGATCACAACACGGAAGCATGAATATAAATACCCCATGAAAGCGTTATTTGGAAAGTGTGTGTCCAGTTAGCAACTTGGCGCACTTCACCTAACTACTGAAACATCTCAAAACCTTGCAATCTTTGCATCATTATAGCAAAGTTATAGATGTAATATAAAATAAAATTATTAGTCTATCTTTCATAAGTTACCCTACACTAATTTCCATCATGAGAATTTCTTAATAACTTTTCACCCACATAGGGCTTTTAGTATCTTTGAATTTAAACTTTTCTTTTCTATACAAATTAAAGAGATGCCAAAAGAAATATTAGATAAAAAATGATTGCCAAAATGCAGGTAAAACCATATATGACCATGTGAAAGACAATGAGCAAATTGTTTGTTAACTGTGGTATCAACCACTAATTAAATGAATTTAAGTAAACTTAATATCGTGGACTTATTTAACAAGAAGAATGGGTGCACAAGGGTCAATACGTTTCATTTGAATCGATAGGTCAACTGAGTAGAATAGATGTGACACTGAAACATGTCTTGCCGTTGATAATAATAAACGTAATTTCCCAAAACTGAATTTACTCTTTGCTGTCTCAATAAATAGATACATTTCCACTTTACCTTGATAATTGACAGAACCCCTTTGACTACGATATACCTCGATTCATTGCAGTCTATGTAATTTCTACAACAAAGGGGCGGATTCCGATGGTCCGGAGTTTCATCAGTTGCAATAGTTAGAGATAATGCCCACACATCACCCGAGTGGGAGATGCGGGGAGGACCATGATTCGCAAAACTAAATAAAAGTTTCCGTATTCAGTTTCCATCACCTATCCCTGAAAATATTGGGCCATATAAGAGCAGGAAAATACGATGAACTGAACTGAGTGGGTTGGTATTACGGGAAATCCTCTAGTTAGTAGGTACGCATATGACCTGATTCTCCCCTGAATCGGATCTCGACGAGTTTCAATTACTTCACACACTTCACAATTTTCCCGAAATTCCTTGAATAACGGATCACTCGTCAGTTTGTTTTCAACTTCTGAGTGTTTAGTTGTTTTTACAAGACTCGTAAGAGGAAATGCTAGTACTTATTTGAGTTTTAATTTAACAATCTGTATTTGACTGGTGAAGAACCTACTATCAAACCCGAAACGGGCGTCTTTTTGGGAGTCCCCTGTTCCCACCACACATCAACGTGTTTCGTGCTGCATGAAGAATTATGTAAAAGCATTCGAAATTGGGTTTGTATTTAATAGAAAGACCAGCTATTAGCTACATTACGGTTATATTACAAATAAAGTATATTTATGTTCAATTTTACATCTTTCTTTTATTTTTGATGACCCATTTCAACACCCCCTCCGTACAGGTTGTGACCCAAGGGGATCCTTCCCCTCGCTCCAGACCAATTACGCCACTTTATTTGACTAAATGCATTAATTTATCGAGTATATTTTCTCCATGGAATGTAATTTTTAATGATTTTTTGCGTTATTTGAGAAGAGATAAAGAACCTTTCCCTCCATTTGATAGCCTCTGTTAAAACCACTCTGAAAACATTTTCTGCTGTATTCATCTTCTTCAATGCGTAATTGCACTCTATACAGCATAAACTTATCATGGTGAACATTAGTCTCTAATCACTCAAGTTCACGTCCTTGAGAATTTGAACAAGTCCATGGAGTCAGACCAAAGACAACTCGTCATTTTTACCCAATACAGAGGGATCGCCTGTGGCGAATGGTATTACGGAACGTACCCTTTACTAGTCCCTCGTGTAGGTGACCTGAACCGCAGGGGTAGGGAATGGAATTCCAGTCACGTGGGACCAGGCAACTCTGTTCTCTCACATGAATTCGCATAGACAATATCAACCTCATACGTTTGGTTTTCTGATAATCCGCAGATTTTTCACATTTCCTTTCCGTCAGTACGTGGGAAATGGTGGCGGAATCGAGAATTCTATTTGGAGTCAAGGAAGACAAAAGTATACAGAGTGAGTCAATAAAGGCGCACTCAATATCTCCTAACTAAGTAAAGATATCGAAATGCTGTTTTTACTAAGATAAGGTTATTAAGAAGCAGAGATATTTACAGAATTATATATTTTCGTCACAACTACTGCAAGGACAGTGAAAATAGCAATACGAAATTATAACAATTATTAAATTCAATCGAATAACAACAGAAATATAGCATCGCATATAGTTCAATATTTGGTTCAGTCTTGCTTTACGTAAGGGAATGTTAAATTATTCGCAATTTCTCATTCTCTGTTATTTGTTCAAATTCAGGAAATGTCACATCTTTGCATTCGTATTTTCGCAGGTTTTGAAGTAGCTGTGAAAAGAATATGAAGTTCCATTTTTAAAATGCGTCATTATTTAACAGTTAAAATGCCCTAAGTCAGAACTCAAGTGAAAACCACGTTTCGATATCATTATTCTTATAAGAGATATTTCAAGAATGCGTTTCATTGACACACCCGGTATATTCAACAGCTTACTCTACTCAACTAAACAATATTTTCTCCCTTAATTGTTAGCAAAGAGTCTCTGAAACCCTAAGCAGCCGAAGACTTCAATGTCTCTAGCTCTGTTGTTAGATGTGATCTAGATCTGTTGTTTGGTCATGTTCGTTAATTTGTTTGTTTGTATGTTTCCTTGCGTATACAATCCTTTTTTCCCTTTTCGTTTCGGATTCTTTTATATTTTATTAATATTTTAATATTCTAATAGTAAAGTATATTTTAATTATTTTCTTCCGCATCCAGCATTTAGATCGTCATCAGATAATTATAGCAATAATAATTTAAGTCATTACATTTATTGACCCGAATAATTCAATTTACATGATGATATCTTTGCTTCGATAGCAATGACCTCTAATAACCTCGATGTCGACGAGCCGTAAAGCCCCACAAAAAAAGACAAATCGTTAAAATAAAATGGTCTCATGATTATGTTTAATCGTGAAAAATGATTTTAAAAAATAGTACCAATCCAATGCCAGGCACAACAAGAGTGAATTCAAAAATTAATGTTGCCATGTTTCTTGCGGATGCTCGGTCAGTGTTATCTACTGTACATTACTATTATTTGGAGTGAAATTAATTTAGTCGTGTATTTTCAGTTATTAAACAAAAAACAATAAAACCTACTTGGAAATGAAGCCATGTTAGAACAATTTCCGTCCCAAAATACCTTTATTTAAATTTATTTATTTATGGTAACGTTTTAGTATCTCAGGTCATCAGCAACCCCAAGAAACATAACAGTTATATGGTCTAATTAATTATTACATTGAATGAAAGAAATCAATAATAACATACACACACAAAAAAGTAAATTGAACCAAAATTAATAAAACATTGAAAATAAAACAAATTTAAATAAGTTTGTCAAGTTGTGACGATTTAGAAGTCTAAGTTCCAATGACGTTCCAAAATTTAGAAATGTCATTGTGACATTTAAGGACTGTCTTTGATTTCTAAACTCAGGGCACTGTATTTGATGATTACGACTGTATCTCCACAAAGGAGACAAGGCTCTGGATCTGCCGTCTTCATCAAGTGAGGTTGAAGTGACCAATGCGTAACCTAGTCAAAATAATTTGGTCTCTTCTTCCCCTTCTTCCCAAAATACCTTTAATATGTGCATTTCATCAAAATCATTAGTTGTTTTTGATAAAACAATTCAGAAATATACATATTGTAAGTGTAGCTCTCTCAATAGTGTCATATGAGAGAATGAATAGCACAATAAAGCCCCAGTCTCTAGTATGCTAATACTCTTTCAAAGGATTTACTTAACATGTGAGTAACACCAAGAGCTTACATAGAGAACAATGAAAATCCGAAAATTAATATGTTCACAGAGTGCACGATCCTTGGAATCAATTCACGTATTAAGGCAGTGTGTTGCTGATGATACATGACTATACCCTCGGAGAAATCGGCTGTTAAATCGGAATCCCGATAAGCGAATCTTGATGGATATTGCTACTATCGTGATGAATACGATTCGGATTTTACGCTTCAAGTTTAAAGCTTTAACTTTAATGTTACAACCCAAGACACTGAACTATACATGTATTTAAAATAGTATCTCGCGGCAACGGAGAAAATCGCTAACGATTATAAGCTCATATATATTAAAGATTGGTAAATAAAAAAATTTGATAAAAAGAGACAGGCCAGTAAAATTCATAAATAAAGAAGACTTTCAAGATTGACAAAATACATCGTGTATCATGGTCAACAAGTTACAACATCAACAAATTTTTTCACAAAATTTTTGAAAAACTAAAATCATGAATTTTTTCGATATCTTCAAGTAAATGGATTCAAAAGAATTTAAAATTAATGAAGTAAATAAATTTAAAAATAATCAAATTAGTAAGTAAGTTTCATATTTTAAAAGTTTCTGAAGTTGAATTTATTGAATATTTGGGCCATGTACCCGCTGACTATTGACCCTGGCTATTGACCTCTTAATACCCTGGTTTCCCTTATATTTGCAACCACTGCAAGATGGTTGTTCCGTAGTGTCTGGGTTGCTTAATCGGCCCGTGTCGACCTGGTTCAAGGATCAGGTCCCACGAAGGAAAAGTTTTATTAAATTTTATCAACATGTTGTGCGCGGAGGATTCAGCTTAAATTGTCCACAATGGAAAAATAACCCTTATTTGACATTAAGAAAGGGATGTTATTACCAACCAATCCTTTTCAGATTGAAAGGGGACAAACCATAGGGTCTTCCAAATAATTTTCATCTGTTTACGACATTACAACCATTTTTGGTGTAATGCAATAACAAAAACATTATTATCGCATTGTTGTGAACAAAAAATAGGATAAATAATAAAACATATTTCAGCAACTAACTGACATACAGCGCGCACTGTTATATCGTAATTTTATGATTTCGAGGACTACATTTTAAAACTATAAAAATAAAAAAAGTTCCCTGTGCAATAATTATTGCAAATAAAATAAAACAGTAGTTTTCTCAGTTTTTTCAATAACTAAAAAACAGATTTGAACCTACTACGTCTCATTTTATGCGTTTTATTGAGATCTACAACGCGCTTGTTATTATTTTTTTGTCTAGTATCAATGTCCGAGTCACTGGATCAAAAGACATAAAAAACATGATTCTTTAAAGAAGTGGAGGATCTTAGATTTTCTGTATTAAACAACTTCCCACGATTTCTTAAAATCTTCTATCCATTTTGTTTGAATATATACGATTGCCACCGGAGCATTTAATTCGCTCGTCCACATGTCATGTTATGAAAAATTAAACAAAAAAGAAATTAATTCTCATTACAAATGGAATATAAAATGATTTTAAGGTCCTCAATCCTTTTGGAGTCACTTATCAAATCTATTTGTTTGCTCTGAACACAAACATAATTTGAATTGAGGGAGGGATATACAGAAGGATTTAAATTGCACGCTGTACGAGTTTTCGATAGCTTTATTACAGGCAAACTTTTACCGAAAAACATGATCGATGAAATGTTAATTGTACTGGGAACAATAATTATAATATCAGCGTCGCAAATTACATCGCTCTTATGTGCTGAGAGCCTCAGTTGTCCGAGTATTTAGTCATCATTTTGAAGTGAAATGCACTTTATTAATTGTTTTACGCTCATATAAAAAGAAAATAATATGAAACCTTTCCCATGTACTTTTTTAATCCTTTAGGGCTTAATTATTTTCTCATATTTTACAAAGTTTTATAGTGCTGATTTCTCTAGATCATGCACCATATCTCACTGAATCTCTCCAAAGATAAGTTCCATGTTACGAAAATATTCCTGTATATCTATCTTTATTATATTAGTGCATAATAGTAATTCAACACATTCTAATTGACATGATCTTATTGACATCTTTGAATATCAACTGAAAATTTAAGATAGAATCACAAAAGTCAGGCATGTAAGGAAGTTGGTTCTCACCTAATACCATAATCCTCACTAACCTCTGCAATTCCTTCTACAGACCATGCCAGGAGGGATCTACCCAATCATAGCCGAAAAACTTTTTAAGAAGATAGGGCGTTGATGTCGCGTAAAATACGAAAATCTAAGATCCTCCACTTCTTTAAAGAATCATGTTTTTTTATGTCTTTTGATCCAGTGACTCGGACATTGATACTAGACAAAAAAATAATAACAAGCGCGTTGTAGATCTCAATAAAACGCATAAAATGAGACGTAGTAGGTTCAAATCTGTTTTTTAGTTATTGAAAAAACTGAGAAAACTACTGTTTTATTTTATTTGCAATAATTATTGCACAGGGAACTTTTTTTATTTTTATAGTTTTAAAATGTAGTCCTCGAAATCATAAAATTACGATATAACAGTGCGCGCTGTATGTCAGTTAGTTGCTGAAATATGTTTTATTATTTATCCTATTTTTTGTTCACAACAATGCGATAATAATGTTTTTGTTATTGCATTACACCAAAAATGGTTGTAATGTCGTAAACAGATGAAAATTATTTGGAAGACCCTATGGTTTGTCCCCTTTCAATCTGAAAAGGATTGGTTGGTAATAACATCCCTTTCTTAATGTCAAATAATGGGTATTTTTCCATTGTGGACAATTTAAGCTGAATCCTCCGCCATTAATTGTTCGAATTTCTAATTTTAACAGCTTAGAGCGTGTCACATTAAACAACTATTGCAGGATTAGATAAGAGTAATGTTGTCTTTCACTTGTTATATTAGTTGGCAGTGCCCTTATTTACGACAGCATGTATTAATAACGTACAAACACTTTAATCGTTCATACTTTTACATAACGTTATGTAAAAGTATGAACATAACACTGCCAACTAATATAACTATTGCAGGAACAAAAATTATCGTACAACCAATAGGAGTCGAGCAAGTAATTTTTTTTTTTTTCAAAACATTTTCTTCATATTTTTGTCACGTACATGACTAATTAACGGATTTGAACAAACGACGTCTAATTGTATAGGTTTTATTGAGACCAACTCGCTTATTTAGCTTTTTGGTGGGATTAATACTCGAGCCATTAGATAGAAAATAACATGAAATCACAAATTTAGCACTTCGAGGGCTTATTGCAAAAAATTGACCATCTTTACGGTCCTTTAAAAGACGTGGAGGGTGTTAGATTTTCGTATTTTACGCGATAAAACTACGTCCCACATTCTTACATTTTTTTCGCCGTTTTCATGACGTTACCTGGCCTACTATGCAATATTAAGGATTCTCGTCTCACGAATTAAAAATGTGTTGCTTTGAAACTTGGGGTATTTATACATCCATAAATGAAAACGTATGGCCTTAATAGTATGAGGCAACTCTTCAATCAATTTTTTTTACCACGAAATTTAATTTAATATTGAGTACAAGGACATGTCCTTTTTAGGAAAATTACGTGTTTTGAACAGATACAAACATTTCATGCATTAGTACATTACTTGATTTATGAAAAAAATACAACTGCATTATGTTTCCATAACTCGAAAAACTGGCGTGAACTAATTTAAAATATTAACTACAGTGCAAATTAAGCCAAACCACACGGGTCAGCTACAAACCCTCAATAACGCAGGAAATGAATTCGTGTAAAAGCGGAATTATCAGTTTACCTTACAACTACATTTCCCGCAGAGACTGGCTCTATTCATAGCACCTTCTGCCAACTCGTATTATTCCCCTTTTGCGAGGACACCAGTGGACAGAGGGAGATGGGAGTTATTTTGAGCCGAAATGGAACGCCGAACGGACGCTTAGTGGTTTCCATGACCCATTCGCTGCTATGGCATGGCAATGTCGCGTGGGATTCGAGTCCCATGGAATTCGTCTGTGAAGGGATGAAATGCGGAATGGAATTTGATTGAAGGAAAATGAACCCGATTGTTTGCCTCACTATCTAATATCTCCCATCCTTCATTGGTTAGTTGCACACGCTACATGGGATAGTTGCGAAAGCAGTAGTTTTAGGAAGGCGAATTATTTGGAGATTAAAAGAGTTTACAGTCAATTTTTAAATTTACTGCAGAATTTTATCGTTAGCTATAATGATTAAAATTTAAAATAATTTTAATGCATTTCTATTATCCTTTTCTTATATTTTATTACAGTAATAATTTTACCGGGTCTCAATCCATTTTTCCATCTCGACCCGGATTTTCATTGAAAAGAACGTACAATATTTTCTACGTTGCCCCAAGTATTTAATCGGATTGCGGTGAAATCAAGAAACAGAAGTGAGTGAAGCAATGTAATCCAAAAAGACAACGCTCCTCCTTGTTTATTTCGTACATTCAAGTAATACATTAACCTTGAGTTAAAAATTCATCCTTCCGTTTTGCTTCGCATTGCTATAATAAGGAACTCTCTCTTGTAAAGTTCGAAATTGATTATTGCTGGGGTAATGATTAATTTTATGAACTATAAAAAGAAAATGATTCATTCATTTTACATAAGAATGCTCGGTACATCCTATAACACCAATTCTAATCGTTTGTATGTTAGGGTAGAGCAATTTATTATAAAACATGATCATAAATTTTATTTCCTTAACAACGTATGGCAAAATAGGTGCTAATGCACTTAGGAGGGGCCGACCAAGGCAGTACCAAAGAACACGCTTCACTGACCATGAAACGAATCTAAACGAGATTTGTGTTGATTTCTAAACCGTATACTTGGAAATTAATGTAGTTTCATGTACCGCATTCTTCGCACGTAAAAAAAATAAACAACAGAAAAAAATCCGAATCTTTCACAGAACTTTCTAGTTTCATTCAGTTGCACTTTGGGAAGTGATGAAAGAAAGTTGCAAAATTTTATAGAAAGCTACAAATTAATTTAAACTGCGAATTTATATAATATAATTGCAATTTCATTTCAGGATTTAAAATCTGAAATGATTGACGTTCAGCCCTGTCCTCCAAAGTGTTGGGTTTGTTTTCCAGTGACAGGCAGGATGAATCTATTCAGAACTTTTCTCTGGGACAATAACAGTAATGTAGGAACCACGTATGCTTTTTATTGAGAATTTGGTAAGAAATCGCATCAACTATCAATTATTCCAACTGTACTTTAAGTGCATCTAAAGGTCAAGAATAACTTATACCAACAATTTTTACGACCTTGTAACTAACATACAATTATTAAAATTATTACTAAATTGCTCAAAATTAAAGAAATAATGAAATTAACTTGCCAACCATGTTTATTATTACAGTCAACTTTCGACATCATAGCGTCATTCTTCAGCAATCTTCCTCTGAAAGTTAAATTCATTTTGAATTATGCCAACAAACAGTCACCAATATTATCAATATTAAAGAAATATTTTCAGATATACGTTTCAAATATAATTTTATATTTTGTAAACCCAATAAGAATAGAAAACTGAAAGATCCACAATTTCGCATCTCAATTGAAATAAGAAAGATAAATCAATCATTTGCGACATAGATTTTATTAGAGCAAGTTTCATTTGTTTTACAACGATATTGTAGGTTTCATTACTTATATTTTTATTCATATATGTTCGATTCAATATAATGTATACAAATAAAAATTAAATTACATGGAATATCTGTGCCATGGAAATCGGAAAAAGTAATCATGATATTATTTCAAGTTTCGTACAGCCCTTTTTAAGGGTTATGTCAATTAAAATACAAAAATATGCTTAATATTGAATGAATTAAAAGAGTAGAAAAAACATTAAAATTCATGGTGTGAATCTTCACTCGCATGACTGTTTACTTCGAAGCTTATTGGAGTGTCCGTCAAAATGTAATTGCGTTACGTGAGATGGACAATCCATTAGACGTATTATCTACGTCACCGAATCGTAGAAGAAAAATTATATAAAAGCTGTAAAGACCCTTTTTTTCAAGAACATTACTTGAATGTGAAATGAAAACCAAAGAATTCAGAGGTCTTAACTATGTGCCTCGTTTATTAAGTTTTCTGTGTATGGTGAATTTCCTTCTTGCTTTGATTTTAAAATAATTCACAATTACGTACATATTATCATACAATACTGAAATTTGAGTGTATTTTGGGAAGTTTTCTTCGTGGTATTTAATTTTTGAAATAAATAAAATGTGAGCATTGAATATCACGAAAGTAAAGAAATATGGAAAGTAACTTGATTTTAGAATACTATATAAGAATCCCTGACAAAATAAATTAAACTCCAGACCTGTTGACAGGAGTCTTCATACTCTCTGTAGGATAATATATGTCATTTCACGGTGTCAACTTTTCTTTGAGTATTGAAATAATTTTTTGTGTTTGTTTGATTATGGAAATAAATATTTTTTTATTTTTATGTTTCATATGTGAATTGTTTTAAAATTTTAAATGTCAGATAATGATAGTTTTATGATTCCTTTCGAATCCCGAACAACGCCAAGTAGTGCTGCTCGTAATAAATAAGACTGAATGCACTATTTTGAAATTTCATTACTATTGATAGCGCACGTATGTAAAAAACACTACGATAAAATAACACCTTTTGTTTCGTTTGAAGAAGTATTGTTAATAAAAGTATAATGTTGCAATTAATTTTATAAGGCCAAAAATTTTACAAGCAAAGCAGAACTTTCGGACTTATACCACATTGTGGTCACAAGGTTTGGTTTTTTTTTTCATGTACCCTTCCTGTGTGCTCCTACCTCCACCACACCCAACTTCATTTATCAACCAACTTTCCTTGAATAGAATCACCGCAACTGGTAATCTAACATTGCTGACTGAAGGCGTCCTTGACAAATCCAATCAATTGTTTTTATTCGGATTTTATTTAGAGCAGAGTCCCAGTTTTCTCACGTAAGGAAAAGTGTTTTTCATCATTACAAAACTCTACATATAGGGCAGATAGAAAATACGTATGTGAACATGAAGATACTAGCATGGGTACATGTGTATATAAGTTGCGACATTATCTTCAGAATTCAAATTTGAACCAACGTACTCTAAAGTGATATATAATTTTATAAAACAATTGATTCAGAGAGTTTCTTTCTCAAAAACTTGTGAGAGCTTCCTTCTCATAAAGTTCAATTAACAGAGCATTAACAATAAACTATTTTAAAAGTGCACCACCAAATAAAAAAGTTCCAGGAATTTGTCTATTAATTGTTAAATGGACGGTTGCGAAGACGATAGCAACTCTTTTGTTCACTGTTTTAATAATATATTGACTTTGAATAAAAAGCATTCCACATATACTACCGCTTGGAAATTATACCCTCCAGTGATTTTACTTTATCACCAAAGATGCACAAACAAGAACTGAAAATGAATGAATATCTATTCTAAGATTATAAGAGAAATGTTCCGCACATACACGATTCCCCATGGAAGAAAAAGTCGTCTACTGACGTTACCTACCGACGAACACAAGATTAAATATATTAATCATTAAAAATAATAGATGAAAATTACCAAATATCGAAACGATTCACATAAAAATACTATACTTATTTTAAATTGTACTCACCGAAACACTCAAGAAGCAATGTGCGGTATTGGGTCAAATGTCCGTGGATCGTGATAGTCTCAGGAACGCCATATCACTTGAGTTCACTTCATTTGAATATTTACCCTTAAGAGTTATCCAAAGAACTGCAG
Source organism: Laupala kohalensis (assembly GCA_002313205.1). NCBI lineage: Eukaryota > Metazoa > Arthropoda > Insecta > Orthoptera > Trigonidiidae > Laupala > Laupala kohalensis. Next base: position 811,903 of record NNCF01126978.1, read on the forward strand.
ATAAACTTCTATATCATCCGATGTGGCACACGTGATCATACTGTTAATTTCACAAAACACTGCAATCTTTTCAGATTGTATATAAATATCAATATCAAGAAACATAAATAAAATTAAACAGTAACCAACATTAACATTAGATAGGCTACACAAATCTTCCCTCTTATAAGAGATTGCCAATAAATATTAAAACAATCCACGATAATTGATTCACAAATGAGATAAAATCCTAGATAACCATGCGGACGTACAAAATGCGCAGTATTTTGAAGCATATCTTCAATGTCATGTACCAATAGTAGTACTAGGTAAGCACGATTTTATCTTTCTCAACCAGAACTAGACTCGCCCCGTATCTAGGGAAGCTCGCAAAAGTTGTGCCAACTTCAGAAGAGGAAAAAGAAAGCTTCTCAAGATAGTAGCTCCAATTGCCACCAGGGACAGCTGATATTTGTCGCAAGTCAACCGATCACACACCTCGGGTTTCGGAGTCAGGAAAGTGAAAGAGGATCCCGAATCAGATAGCTCGGACGCACTTGAAGCACTAGTTACACGTGTTAGGTTGTGTTCCAAATTGAAAGAAAGAAATGTGTCTGTGTTCGAGTTACGAGTTGAGAAAAAAACAATCGGTCATTCCGAACTTTACACGCGTCTTTCAATAAAAACACGGCGCACGTCCGAAAATTTTCAAACGAACGAAGAATAAGTCGTTTAAAGTAGTGGCGGTGAAAGGGAAAATTTGTTTTACAGAAAATTAGAACAAAAAACACTCCAGATCAAGAATATAAGGGAAAGAATGAAAGAAGAATGTGACAATAAAATAATACAAGTGGGATCATGGAAATGTTTCGTAGTCATAATAATATGAAAGTAACAAATAATACCCACTATATGGTGAATATACTGTAAAAACAACGATTCTAAAGTGTGTTTCGTTTGCAAAATAAACTTATTAATAAACACATATCAATCAACGAAGATTCGGTTTTCACAATCATCAAATACTCAATCACTTTCTCTGAACCACCTGAGTACGTTTTGGCTCTGAGGTGTGTATTTTTGGATCGGAATACACTAAAACTGTGCGGTGTTTCGGTGTCATTATTTAGAACAGAAACTTTTTAATAACTATTTTCCCTCAAGCATATTCATTCAAAAATAGTTAGTTACTCCTAACAAAGTGTAACTTCCACTCCGTATTTTATAAGACACAAACTATTATTATTAAGTAATTAATTAACAAATTTAATTAATTTGGAACCTTAAGGGTCAGTAGGTCTTCTCATTCACAACTATTTGGCACTGCAATACCCCGTGCATTTTTAGAAAGAAACACAACTCAACTTCAAACTACGAAACACTTATTGAGATAAAACATTGACAATAAAAAATAAAAGAAGTAAATACACACGGAAAAACCCAAAAATTAAAAACTATTCGACAATAAGGGCAACACATTCAAAATTTGTTAGTTTCACGGGAAATACTAGCTTCTGGGCTCATTGAAATTCATACTCTTTCAAAAGTCTTGGATTTTCATTGAATTACGTGAACAATTTTAGCGATTTCAACAACAAAATAAAACATTAAATTACACAATGGCAATTCTGGATTCCTTTATCATCTATTTCATCTTTTCAAAGTTCTGATGATCTTCACTCGCTTCTTTTTCAAACCAAAATAACAAAAAAACCTAAAAAATGATTTCCGAAATCATTGAAGCTGAGAAGTAGGAACAGGTTATCTGATGGGTTCGGATGCTATATTTCCAGCCTTGGACATGTGCACTCGGAGCCAATGGATTCTGATATATCCGGGCAGGCAGGTGCACTACCCGACATGACATCTCATCAGTAATGGAGAATCGCTGGATCTCAAACTAGCTGAACAAGACTCTTCCTCCTTAATGTTATCAGTTTTGCAAATTGATGATTGAATCGATGAATTAGGAGTTTACTTCATTTTCGACTCAGAGGCGGAATGTGGGACGGAATAGTCAAGGAGTTGATTTGTTTCGATGTCCTCTTCTGCATCTTCTCTTCCTTCTTCCTCCTCGGACCGCTCCAGGACGTTCTCTTGAATGGTGAGCAGCTCTGGATTGCAGCAGGTGGCTGCACCACGCTCACGCCGAAGGTACTCCGAATCGGCAATGCCGTCTCCGGTGTGCTTGTAAAAGATTGAACGTGAGACATTATGGACATCGAGGACAATCTTTTCAGATATGGCCTTACGACGCTGCTTGTTTGCACAGATCTCCTTGACTGCGGTGTTCTTGTCCGGAGACCATTAGACCGGCGAACCTATCATGACCAGGATTACCTCAGTGTGAGGGTCCTAGACCGAAAAAGTGCACGCGAGAATCTCATACTTTTCTTTTTTCTCCACTCTCTGTCCTGAACCTCGTGGCCGGCGACTCCATATATAAGAATGTTATTCCCCTTTCCGAGCACCAGGTCAGTGCTGCGCCTTTTAGAGCTCCTGCGATCTTGTTGTGCCGCAGCACCCAGTGGGGTCCCGTAGGCATAGCAGCTAGTTAGTAATTGTGCCAAGGTTTCCCGCGTGGGCACCCCTTGACGTCGCAGCACCCATTGCGGCAAACCGCAGCAGAGGCGTCCGCATTATCATATACCTTATTCCGGAACTCCTGCAACAGGTTGACTGGCAATGCGCTGTACTGTACTCACAGCCTCCATCCAAAAAGTGGCTGCTAGTGTAGCCGCATCGCTGCAAGGCTTCGGCGGTATGCCCTGATCCTGGCACTGCAGCCACTTAGAATTATGGAGTCGCTGGCTCAGGTTTCTAAGTCGCCTCACGACTAGGTGCCGCGGTTATTTAACGTTGTCGGGGGCGATCTACTGGGCGTCGGCCTCTGGAGCCGCATCCGGATACACTGTTCAGTCCTGGGAGGCAGCGTGGGTAGTGGCAGACAACTCATCTGTGAGGGTGGCAGAGGCGGAGGCCAGCACGGAAGTGTACTTCCGCGACCATCACAATCGGAGCAACGGCGGTGGCGTGTCCCGACCTATGCCCTGTCGCAGCGACGTCATACTCTGCGACAGTGGCTTCTGGCAGAGGCAAATGCTCCCCAACATCGGTTCCTCCAACCGCGGAAGTAGCAGAGGTGGCGGTAGGCACTGGTCCTGGCGGAGTCGCTGTTGAAGCAGCGGTGGTCAGTTGCGAGACATCGGACACTGGGGTGGCAGCGGACTTGGTTTCAGCTAGTACTGCGTAGAAAGGTCAGGCGGCGGTAGGTGCGGTGGTGACTTATGATGTTTCTACTGATGATGGGGGTCCTCTCCGCATGCTCTCCGGATAGATTTGCACCCACCATTTACAGCGAAATGTCAACCTCCGCTCTCCGGGCCTCCTCGGAGAGCGCGTCGACTGCAGAGCTGCGAATACGGAGATCGTTACTGGTGAGTATTTTGTATCCCACGTCTACTGCATAGACATCAGTGTCAGCTGACATCTCGAGGAAGCCAACAGTTTCCGCGTCTCGGGGTCCGTACGAGTAATGGGAGGTGGCTCTTGGAGGATATTTAGAAGGTGTTTAAGGGGAGGGCGGAGGTCTGCTTTGTGCCCCAACAATGCTCTGTCGTCTGTAGAGTTTGTCATTTGACACTACCCGTGGCCGATGTTCGTGGGGGGGAGAAGTCTCATTCTCTCAAACACTTTAGTAGCGATTCCTACGTCGCCTCACTACCGATCGTCGCTGCAATTTACCATCATCTCGTCGCCGTCAGAGTCCCTCGAAAAGTAAAATCCCCTCTACTTTCGGTAGCGCGGTAAACTTAGCCTATCCCTAAAGACGATATGTTATTTTTTAATATTTTTCTCATTGACAAGTTTTCCTCCGCGAATTTCTAGGGGATGTTCAAGCTCCTGTCCCTTACTACGTCTGATTTTCTATTTCTAAACCACTCGAGGGAATAGTCTTTGTTTGCAAGACCTTGCAAGCACCATCATACCTTGGTCCTCCGACACCCAGCCTTGAATGAAACCACGTAAACTCTAAAATAGAAGAAATAAAATTGGCACAATGAAAAATACCATGATTAATTTTATTTCTTGGAACGTCTAATGGACCGTTACAATAGTTGTGCAAATGTCTCTCTGCTTTTCCTGGTACTGATTCTAACTCACCAAACAGGTTTTTGAAAATGTATTACGAAGTATCAATTTATCTAACTACGCATCCAGCAACTTCTTTCTAGAAGTTATCAATTTAAAATTCACTAGTGTTATGATTACTATGTTATGGATTCGCTGTTTGCAAAAATGGTCAATGGAACATGTTCTAAATCAGTTCAGTAAATCTATGAGGGATTTGTGAGAATTGCAGAGACTCAATACATTATTTTCAAACAGCTTATGTCATCCATTTCCAAAGAAAGGTAATCCTGACGCACTGATTATTCTACCGATTTAATATTTTAGATTTTCTTGATTCGTTCATCACTGAAATTTGATTTGTGTCTTATTCTGTTGCGATGAGGGGTATATCGGAGTTACTGAATTTATCTGCAGAGAAAGTGGATGAATAAACTACAGTAGGACTTATTAGCAAAAATATGACAAATTTTTTCAATATATTTTTCAATTTTTATCAATATTAAAGAATAGACATCAGTATCAAAAAAAGAAAAAAAACGTATAACAACAACAAGCTGGGTCAAGCTACATTTCTGACTCAAATTCACTTTCGAGTAAAGCAAGGGCACGCGGTCGCTTGAAAATAAACATTAATAGACAAGAACTTAAAATTTTCTTCTTCTGCTAAAAAATAATTGGTATTTTCTTGAAAACCCATTTCCCTGTCTTCTTATGATTACTTCCTCCTACATAATGATTATTCGTGAATTTTCTTCATCCTACAAAATTTAATTCCCTTTTGTAGAAGTACATATTCACGGCTATTGAAAGTTATCTCTCCATATCACAATTTTGAGGTAAATAACAAAAAATCATATAGTCAGCATAAAGAATTTGCGGAGGAGTGCCCCTAGGTGCGGGCTTCGTATTCGACACCTTTCACCAAAAAAAGAGCGATACGAACCAACTTTCCATATAAATTTATCTCGGCCGATTCTATTATGTATATAGTCAAAGAGCACATCATGAATTCTAGGATCATTAATCATCTTCAAAATACTAGATTTGTCGTATTGTGGTGTAAAGACACACGCAAAATAAATTGTGGAACACAAATAACGGAGAAGATTAGTCTCTCTTTTCTGGACTTTCAGTCATTACTATTCATTCTCGGTAAAACCATTCCACTGATAATTCGTTTTTAAACCTGGAAATCACATTGGATTTAAAACTTCCCGGAAATTTACACAATATTTCAGCTTTCTCTGCGTTTCCCCTATATTATTTTTTTATTCGAAGAAGTAAGAACGTATTGCAACTTTGTAGGGTAATTATTTATTTGAAATTAGGAATGAGATACGCCCCACGATTAAATGCCTTCTCTTCTGCAATAAAAGCTGCTTCGTTTCATGTAATTAAAGACATTGCTCCTTTCCGCTTTCTAAGAAGTCTGAAGGGTCTCATTCATTGCAGGCAAGTCGTTGACACAGTGATGAATGTCCAAATTTGCGCCGTGTAAGTCGACCTCCCGAGAGAACCGAGTGATCGATGATCGATTCCACGGAATTGCGAGTGTAATGGGCCGCACCAGCTCTCAAGACAGAGAGCTCATTCGCTTTCTTCATGCCGCGTGAACTAGGACTGAAAAAAGGTTGCTGTGCACCTTAAGGTCAAACGTATATGAAGTGGTAAGAAGACAGAAGAGTTAGTTTGAGTATTTCTTAAGGACGAAATTGCTTATTAGGTCATTGTGAAGTGGTGTACTAACGACGCACAATTGAGCTAAATTTTCTGGTTCTGTTTCATTTCTGTACTGTCGCAAACGGAAGTGATATATAGGCAAGAAAGGGAGAGGATACATTTATTTATCAAGAGGGTGTAAATATATCACTGTCTTAAATAAAACTGCAGTGACGTCAAAAACTCGTTTTCTCATGGTACCTGTCTACAATTAGTTTTAGTTGAACTCACTTAAAACTATATTCTTTATCCTTACATGCATTATAAAGAGAATAGAAATAAGGTGAAAAATTCAAAACCCCACTCCCGCCTCCATCCGCACACGTATCCATTGTACATCATAGATGAAAAACAATAATTTCTTTTGCTGGAAGGGGTAGATAATAGAATGGAGAAAAATGGGGAGTAAAAAAATAATGCGCATTTATATCAAGAGACAATTTCATTCTAGTGACAGAAAGTAGAGCCATTTATTTTATTTATTTATTTAATGTCTTTTGGCGAAAGGAGGTTCAGGCCATTATGCCAGCTCTTCCACCTAAGCGTTAACCGACTCAGCAAAGGGAGTTGGGAAGGAGAGATGTTGGGTTGACAGGAAACGTATGGTGCCGTACCGACATTTGTCTGGGAAAGGTGAAGGAATCCTCATCTGAAAACCTCACCTAGTTCGGCCGATCAGGGTTTGAAGCGACGCTCTACCGCTCAGCCAATGGGATCGCGGAGACGGAGACGCTACCACTAGACCACCGCTGTCGGTTATAACCATCATTGGAAGGTAGAAACAAATCTTCAAGGGATAAACACATGTTCAAATGACGCCAACAACAATTTCAAAACTTTTCAGCCAATTACATATTCCCTTTTAAAAATCGTTTAATGTCTTTTATAAGCAGTTCAATTTTATCAGATCACACCAAAAATGTCTGATGGGGTCCAAACTTATTTTCATTTCTTTAATTTATGATGGTTATTTTTTAAAAATGAAAGGAAAGTTGAGTTGAGGATAGCCGGGAACGATAATGATAGCACGTTCTGAAGTGAACGAAGACTGGGGCGATAAAGGATTCATTTGCTGATTCACTGAACTGCATGTAACTGGAATGAAGTGCATTCCATAATAAAGAAAGGCATAATTTACATCACAAAACCTGAGAATTTTGCGAAACAAGGGAGCATTAAACATCGTTGTAACGATGTACTCGAAAAAATGCCCCATTTTGGGGTAGTCTCACTCGACGTTTCGATTATACTTCTTTAGAAAAGGAACTCGGATAATAAAGTGAGAAAAATGTTTTGAAAAGACCTGATTTGCTTCTAAACAACAAGAAATAAAATTAAATTAACGACAGAAAATATTGCTATTTTCGAAATATTCTTGCTCTTAAAATTGGTGTGAAGTATGAATACGCGTTTGTGCAGTATTAAAATAGTTCTATATAATATGTTTAAATAATTTATATATTAATTTCTTTAAAAATTCTCTTATCTTTCTACAGAACATAACGAAGCTATAATGCGTCTTGAAAACGTCGTCTAAGACCTAAAAGCAAAAAATTGAATTGAATTGAATAAGAAAAGCAGTTAAATATGAAAAGGGGAATAAAACAGTGTATAAGGAACTCGGTGACGACGTCGACTTGGTTCAGGAGGACAGAAAAGCAAAATGAGACGTAAAAGCTCCGTGGGGCGTTGTTCAGAGAACAAAATATTACACAGACATACACATACCACATCGGTCTTCATCGCAAACCATAAAGTATACGCTTTTATGGATCCAATTCATAAGATGTGAGGAGATCTCAAAATTTTGTTCTCTGACAGTACTCATACCTCATGTAAAAAATCATGGCCCTCATGTGCAATTAATTCCTCAAATGTAACTTTTTTCTTGTTACATTGTGTACTAATTTCCTATTTTATACGTGTGTGTGTATTTTATTGATATTTGTGCAATGATTTATTATGTAACCTCTTGTTATTGTTATTATGTGTACTTTTATCATGTATTCTTTTTTATCTGCAACCCAGAACTACTTACTTGCAGAGTAATATAATAATAATAATAATAATAATTATTATTATTATTATTATTATTATTATTATTATTATAGTATTACTTTCCTTTGGCATGAGATGACCAGAGAGATTATTAAGTGAAAAAATATCCTGAAAACCGACAAAAATTTAAAATTGCCAGTATGTCTCATACTATTAGGCGAGCATCTATGTATATGACTTTTGGATTCTTCTCGACAACGGTTCTGACGAATTTTTAAAATGGGAAAATATGTACTATTATTCGAATTGTAAGGAAAATATAACTTTAATTTTTTTTACATTACCGACGCGAAAATAAAAAAAGTGAAGTTTTCCAGCAGCAAAATCAAAGACGTTCGTAAAACATACGAACACATGATTTACGCGATATTACAGTCACCAAATTCCTGAAATGGTTACTTAAGTAATTTTCATTCCATCGTGTCACTCCGTATAACGAATGTCATGTTGAAACATTGACATTGGCATTGGAACTGGGTTTAACAAGTTTTGCTTAATTAAAAAACCTTTGTCCATTTTGTTTTAAATATACATAATTGCCATCCGAGTTATTAGTTCGTTCATGCAAAGAGAACATCACAGAACTGCTCGAAAGAAGCTAATTTTATAGAAATTATGATAAAGCTCATTTATAGAAACAAAAAAAAAGCATCAAGGTACACATGTCCGGAAATGTCTCCCGAAGAAGATATTATGTCCCAAAGACAGTAAGAACACACAACAAAAATGTCTGTAAAGTGTCTTGTAAGGGAATTGAGGAAGCAATTCAAATAATAAATTCAATAAAGCAGTTCAAGGTTCAACAATATCAAATTACAACACATATTCCAATTTCTGTTATTAACAGCGATGCAGCCCTAGCATCGACGTGGCAGTGATTGGCGAATGTATTTTACCTGAAATCTCGTGAAACCCCGCCACGTTGATGTGAGACCTGTACCGCTGTTAATTGGCCAAAATTTTGAACATTTGTCGCTCTTGATCTTTGAGCACATACATCACTTCTTCAATTCCTCTAATGAAACGCTTCACATATTTCTTTCTCTGGTGATATCTGGTGTCATTATATCTTCTCTGACAAACATTTCCGGACATGTGTACCTTGATGGGTATTTTTTTATTAATCTATCATCACTTCAGCTCTTTTCGAGCAGTTCTGTGATATTCTGTTTGCAAGAACAAGCTAGTTGCTCGGATGGCAAAGATGTATATTTTAAACATAATGAAGAAATGTTATGTAACTAAGTCAAAATTATGTTAAACACAACTCAAATGTATTTTCAAATATATCTCGTTGACGAAAATGAATTTAAAATTATAAAAATTTTCATCGGTATTGCAATTTTATGGTTATATATTTAGCATGGAATTCGATATACTGTAGAGTGACACAATCGAATGAAATTTACATCCGACATTTCAGTAATTTGGTGACTGTAATATCGTGAAAATCAGAAGTACTTAAACTACTTTGTTGCGTGGACCTCTTGGCATGTTCTTTCGGTATTGGGTAGACCCCCTGCTTATCTAATATTGAAGTTCTTCAAAATCATCATCTTAAAATGTGTTTTTGACATCTGGTTTAGTGCTACTCACTTTGAAAGATTTAAATTTCTGTGAGGTGAGAAACATAAAAAAACTTATTACTTTTTATACATTTATTAACTGAATTCAAATTAATACCAACAAAATTAAAATTTAGTATCTATTACATAAAATAACTGTCCCCTCCGTTGGTACGGCGTCAGCGTAATCACTCGTCACCAAGTCATCCCGTGTTCAATTCCCATGTGGAGCAAGAAAAAATTTGTAGCTTTCCATGTCTCAGTTTAAATAGCTGCGATGTATGAAAAGTTCATCCTATACGGCTAACAACTGCAGTTGTAATACTCGGATACAGCAATCTGGATCCTATCTAGACGCTGTTGCTCCGATCTCGGTAAAATTCACGATGTGTGTAGTAAGTAAACTCTCACAAAAATTGAACCTTACTGGTACTCGTCATTCGTGGTCCTTAGCTGGCCGAAACAAGATACATACATACATAAAATAACTAAGCAAAAAATAAATGATTTTAGTGGGAGGGATGAACCTGATGCTCTAATAACAAATTTTCAACTTTTGGCATCAATTTAGTTAAGTTTAAACTCAAATCTCCTCGGTCAGTGATGTCCAGTCTGCTTTTTTGTTAGGAGATTGGCAACCGCGCTGAAACCCCTTTCCACCGGGTATGAAGATGGAAAAGCATTTCAAAATTTTATAGCTATATTCCATAATACGGGATAAATAACAGGTACGGGATAAGTAATACACCTGACATAAATACACTGTATGTAGATTATTCCGTTCACGGAACGCCAAAATTAAGGTCACGACCTGCTTAAATGAGATCCACTATGGACCCCCAATTTTGTTGTTCGCTGACATGGGCCCCTTGCAGATCGTAGTCGACCCCTGGGGGTCGATATAGACCACTTTGTATATCAGTGGTGTAAGTCATACGTTGGTAATTTTTCCGTTTCCGTGCTTAAGGAGACAATTCAATGTTCCGTCAAGCGTTCTTATCTCCTTTTATTTAGTATTACTATATTATATTTATACCGTGTACATGTGTACCGTTTAGAGATTTTGTTCCGATTTATGAGCTCCACCATCCCTCCATTTTTTTACGTGGAGTTCTTGGACATAGTGTGTAATATTGGTTCCAATGAATGTCATTCTCTCGCAGTCCGCTCGTGAAGCAGCCTCCGCAACGCGAGGTGCTGTGCTGAGTATTCGTGCACGCCGTCGACGTCAAGCGTTCTTGTCTCTGGAGATCGGCGCACGCGCTCTGCGCCTGGTGCATTCGCCGGGTGGTGATCATGCAGCGAGGACCTGGGAAATGGCAGTGGATGCGGTGGAAGTGCCAGCACCGCTTAGTGATGGCCGCTGGCATCGAATAGCCATCGGGTGAGAGACAGATTCTAATTATCTACTTTTCTAATTGTCTAATTATGAGATTCTACTTAATAATTATCAATGTCAAAAAGTTACATAATTTACTTCGTTCACTCGTGTAGGAGATTAAACGTTAGCACGGAATAATTTTTTTTCGGATTTTTCTATTGTTTAATTACTTTTATTTTACGGGTGACATCTTTTCTTATCAGTGGTATCGTAAACTTCCATTACAACTTCCGTAGCACCATTCCTCTGGACATTTTGACGAAGACCTAGGATAGCTCGTTTACTTCATTCCCAGCAATTAGAATGGTACTCTTTTAACTAGGAAATATTTACGTCACTTAAGGAATGATGTTTCATATTCTGCACTAAAGAGTAGATTATCACATAGTCCAAATCGTATTTCTACGAGTACTTAAGAACAAAGTTTTGATCACCATAACTTTGTCGGATAATTATTGGCCTTGTAACAATAAAACGAACCAATTACGTTACGCACACAAATTTAATTAGTTAGAGACGTTGAGGTTGTTGCGTTGTTCCCCCCACTTGTTACGTTGTATTCCGATCGATAAGGGCAAGGTGAGAAACACACGTTTGCTGAACAACTGGTTACCCGCAGGGATCCATAGCAGTGTTTACAGCACTGTTTATTTACTTGTCTCAAACACCTAACAAAGAATAGAGGAAAAGTTGAAATATTGTTGAAATGTTGATGCTACAGTTGATCCTATTTCTCTTTTGTAATATAAAAACACAGTCAAAATACTCTATTTTAGAGGAACGTAAAGGCGAACCTAGTTTATTAAGACTCAAATAAAAGATTCTCATACAATGATAAGCTTTACTCTTCAATAATTCACATTTCATTGGCATTATCACAGGAATTTGTAGTAATTTTATATTGTTCTCCATGTCTTTTTGAGAAACTAAAAGTATTAGAATGATGTTGAATTTGACAAATAGATAAATAAATAAAAAAATGAAAACCTAATTCAAAAACTAAAATAGGAAACAAATATTATTTTGAAAATTAGGAATTCATAGACAAGTTGGTTTACGAAACTCATCAAAGAAACCACGTAAATTGTTGAAATGTCGGCTTTTTCTCAGAAATAGAAGTACCAAAATTTTTTCTCCACAATAAAATTTTAAGTGAATTAACAATATTATTTATAATTTATTAAGGTATACTAAGAAGTTATTAACAGTTAAGAAGTGGAGAGTAAAAAATATTTTATCTTTTGATTCATTGCGAGTAGTAGGGTTACGAATCTATCTATTCGTCAGTAAACCCGACTTTCTAATCTCCAATTTTTTAAACATTGATTTTTTTTTTTTTCGGTGGGGCTTTAGGGCTCGTCAACATCAAAGGTCAACATTGATTTTATAGGTAATATTTTAAGGTTTATGAAAAATGCTGAAATTTGAAAAATGTGTCATTTCAGATTTGTTTCGTCGTTTAGAAGTAATATAAGAACTGAACATCCATTGATTGAAATAAAATCATTATAGAAGGTTTTTCAATCATTTAGAATACAAAACAGTTTCCTAGATAAAATGCTCGGCTGAAAATCAAAATCAATTTTCGCTACAATTACGTTAGAGTTGCAATTAACGTTTGGAGATAAAGCAGAAAGAACTCCTTGAAAGATAAAGCAGAAATAAATGCGCTGCATGCTGTTGCTGGTAAGTGCAAAAGTATAACNTGCTCGGCTGAAAATCAAAATTAATTTTCGCTACAATTACGTTAGAGTTGCAATTAACTTTTGGAGATAAAGCAGAAAGAACTCCTTGAAAGATAAAGCAGAAATAAATGCGCTGCATGCTGTTGCTGGTAAGTGCAAAAGTATAACAATTTCAGTTTGGTATTAAGGAGTGCCACAGTTCATTTTTGTGTAAATCACGTTATATTCACTTTAGAAAAAGTCTCGTACACTATATTTGTAATTGTATCGAGACGCATACAAAGTAAATGTTTGATTGTATTCAAACATTAAAAAATCGATGTGCAGGCTCCAGGGCAGCGCGGTGCATAGCTTTGTGGACTGCGTGTGGGTGTCCACTGATGTTCTGCGCCGAGGAGCCCTCGACACTCCAGTGGACGCGGACGTTGTCGTTGGATATCTCTTTCAGGTGAGGCTTTTAACCTACTTTATACCTATGTAATTGTAAGAACCTTCAAGTTAGTGCTAGGGTAGATAGAACTAAATCACTAAAATTCCTGAAATCGGTGTAAATACACAGAGTAAAAAACATACCTCGTGGGCCATTTAAATGAGATAATTGCAAGTATAACTGATGGTGTAATTCATTTCGTCTTAAACATGTTACGTCGAATGAAAATGGGAGACGGGACCGGGGATCGAACCCGGGACCTTGAGCTATGCGCGCTCATGCGCCTACCGACTGCGCCATCCCGCTCGCTA
>NNCF01126978.1:825530-872433 GCA_002313205.1 Laupala kohalensis
TCGACATCAAAGGTCTTTGGAGCCCTAAAAACTTGTACAGGTAGGGAAAATGCAGTTACGCACTAGGAAGAGCCAACATGACTCTCCCTGCGTGTGGGACTCGCCGAATGACTCAACCATATCCACTATAAACTCTCCTGAATTATAACATATCAAACAATCTCAAAACCAAAATTCAAAACATTGAGGACAAAAAATGAGGGGTAGGACAAGAAATGAGGGGGAGGGGAAAAAATGAGGAAAATGAAAGATACCCTAGCGTCGGGATCGAAAAGAACGAGAGGTGACCAAGGAAGGTCAGGAAAGAGAAAGGAAGGAGCCTCTCACAAGTAAGTGGAAGTAATGCCAGAATCAGCTCGGGGCCCCGTGTTCGCCAAACACGTACTTACGATATTTAAGTCCCCTGGGGGGATGCATTTCAAACGAGTCAAGCGAGTTCCTGAATATTGTTTGTATACTATTAATTGATAGAATCTAACCAAATCATATTTTTCCTTCACAATTATTCATTTTTGTTTTAAAGTAATTAGAATAATAATAAATAAAACAATTATACATCGCTGTGATTTGACTAGCTTCGAGTGCTGGTCCCACCTTACGCTGAATGGAGATAAATTTCAGTACTGAAATGATTGTAGGATTAATTGCCACTAATTCTCAATTATTTAAAATATTTATGGAAATAAGTTTGCTCCTATAATAATAAAGTTTTTTAATCTCTAACGCCGAATTCTTTAACGAAGAACATGAGCTAATGCTCAAAGTTAATTTTCTGATTATAGTTCGAGTTTACAAATTGATTTAGAAAATTTTGGAACAGATACAAAATTAAAAGTGTGCCAGCGTAACTTCAACCACACTGAATGACAATAATAATAATACAATGTTCATTCTCGAATAGCCCCTTTAAAGTAACATTATATCCTTGTTTGACGTGGTATAACGTACTATTAATATTTATAATGAAATAACTGTTTAATTGCTGTTCTAAATAGCAAATTATTTCATTATCTCATGAACTGTAACAAACCTGTGCGGTGTTAGGATCCATTATTAATCAGCACATAACCTAGCAAACCATTTAATATTTCATGGGTGCTTTAACAACTATGTCACCTGTTTGGGAAAGGGTTTAAAATTGTGGAAGTCATTAGTATGCCGTTCTCTGTAACTGTTCCGCAGCGTATTAATTACTAGTTCCTTAATCCATTATAAATTTTAAGTTTCCAGTTTGTGTATTCTGGGTGAGAAGTAGAGAAACAATCCCTATAAACTTATTTGGTCATGATGTGAGAAAACTATACCATATAACACATCGTTCACTTTCTTTCTGTTTGTACGAAATGAAAAAAATAAACGTTACGTAGACTATCAGTTTTCTTTCTTATGAATCTTAGTTTCATCTGTTCTGTCACGTTGGAAATTTTAAAATTCCAATTAATTTTTTGATATATTCCTGACATGATAGATCATTAAATTTTGAACAATTTTCACGTTTTGAAGGCAATGCATTATTCCTAAACAATTACGATCTCATCTTCTTCAGATGGCAAACAAATTAAACCTAGCGGCACGGCAGATGATCCCGCCTAGAATGATCGCCTTTCAATAATTTTTATTTTTCATGTTTCGCGAATTACACCTGGTCAATTTCAGATAAATACTTCTTTGGCTCACTCATTGTCGAAAGTATAGTTACTCTAGGAAGCTGAAAATTAGCATAGAAATAGAGATTACTATATAGGAAAAATAAAAAAATGAATGTAATTTTTAACCACTAAAATTTAGAGCTGAAATAGTTATTTTATGTATTCCATGTATTTTTATGTGATCTGATAAGTTCTAACTCGTACCTAGAGGATGTAAAAATTGTTAACCTTTTAATGAAAGAAAAATTTTAAAAATATATAAAAGTTAGAGACTCTAAAATCGTAAAAGATCATAGTGTGAAAATACTCTCTGCGATGTTTTTCTGCAACAACTATGAAATTGTGTCGTAGATGAATCGCGTCTGGAGCATGTCCATACAACTTCACGGTTTACTTTTTAAACCCAATATTTTTAAGATGTTAAGATCTCTAACACGGACACATGATCGTATTTCATTTAATGTTTTCTATGAAGATGTTTATGTTACGAGTGTTTGAGAGATGCATTATAAATGGTAACCACCATTGTCAGGTTAAGATCATCATTGTAAACTTTTCACTCGGCAAAATATTGGTAAATATCGTAGAAATATCTACAGTGCATGTAGTTATGAACACTACGTAATACAAATCCTTTACTTTACAATACAAAATGGACACATCGTTTCCTCTGATCATTATCTTCTTTTTAAGTAGTCTCTAAAACATAATATTTTCTAATATTTGATCACAAAATACGCTAAAAAATTGCTCTCTCCATTTTAGGGTGAGCTTGCAGAGCTGACCATTGTCCCGTCACCCGAAGCAGCCGCGCAGCTCTGCGACTCTCACGCAGAACCTCTGCGCTTGGCACCACCCACGCCGCATGCGCAGCACACTCAACCTCGAGCGCAGCATCCCAAGAACGAGTTGCCCCGCACAGTGCCGACGACGCAGCACCCTCAGGAGATACATCACGAGGAACGACCAGCGCATGTACAACAGATGGAAATAGAGAACTACGACGAAGGAGATGATAGCGATGGAAATGGGGACGAAGAATCAGAGGATGAAGAGGAAGAGAAAAGTGTGGATCAAAGAAAGATAAAATCTTATCCAGCAACTTCAGGTGAGACTGGGTGATAGAGAGATTTTTCTTTTGAGTAATGTAATCTTCAATGTCGAAGAACTAGAGTAATTATTCGAAAATGATTCCATGATACCTCACCATCTCTCTGACGATCTATTCCGTACTTTTCCATCAATTCGAAGCCGTACCAGTTCATTACGTTATATATTAAAAAACTAATAACACTCGCCTAACTAATCAACTTATTATAACAAATATTCATTAGGGTAGTGATGATGAAAAGAATCCACCATGCGTATTATTATATTCTTGAACCACAAATGAAATGGTGTAATAATTTAAATGTGATAAGTAAATTTAAAGACCATTCAGACATGAACGTTGGGAAAGAAGTCAGCGAGCCGCAAACATTTGAGAACCTCTGGTTCATGCTGTTCTTTTCCCAACGGTTGTGCGTTCACACGCCTACGGTCTCTGAATACAGAGACACATTGACAATACACAAAAGATGATTTGCATGGAAGAACATCAACATACATTTTTTATTACACGGAATGATGATAAGAACAAATATCTCTTGAATGAATAAACATATCGAATTTCATTAATTGTTTTAATGGAACTATTTTTTCAGAGTTTCTTTAAAACCAAAGGAAAAAACAAATCTAGTCATCAAATATTTATTAAATTTTCACGTAAAACGCTGCTCATAGTGCTGCGAATTTTTAATTTCTAATGTATTGCATGGCTAACAGAATAATCTCGCCTCAGATTTGGGTCAGGTCTTCCGGCGCAGCGAGAAAAATTTCCAGTTTCCTCTGTCAGTACAAAAAAATGTTAAATTATTCGCGATACCATTACGCTGTATTTATTCGTTCAAATTCAATAAATGCTATGTCTTTGTTTCATGAGGTTCATATAAAATTATCAATATCTTTGCAATTAAAAAGTTACAAATGATAGTAATACATCAAATTATTAGACCCGTGCCTTTTCTTATTTTAGTGGCCGAAGCACTTCGATGTCTTTAAATGTTCAGGTGGTGTTCGTTCTTATTGAATCACTCCGTATTACGTATTTCGTAGTTATTAAATTTCCGATTCTATTATGCCTAGATAATGAGACGGACGGTGAAGATGAGGAAGACGAAATCTGGAATGAGGATGTGGAGAGGACGTGTCAATGTTTGCACGGTGGAGTGTGCATAGGAGGTCAAAGCGACGTATGTCGCTGTCCTCCAGGGTGGACTGGACGGAAGTGCGAACACGTCCTCTGCGGAGGAAGCTTCGGTTGCCTTCATGGAGGACAATGCACTCGGCCCGGTGGACATTGCGTGTGCTCAAAAGGATGGAGTGGCCCGCGATGCGAGAGACGTGAGTAACATAATATGCTGCGTCCTTAGTGAAGTAACGTCACCAGTTACAGTGTAATCCGGGAACTAAGGGAGCCATCGCCGGACCTTGTTTGTTTGTTTATTTATTTCTCGTTGCGGCTGACTATATGGATTTACTCACCAGAAACCGACGATACACGTTATGGAAAAAGCGACTAGATTTAATCCAGTTTGTCCAATCGAACTTAACAACTGGAGTTATAAGTCGCGGCGATATTAGCACCCACACAGTAATATTCTAGGAACTGATATGTTCAAGTGAAAACTACATGGTACTTCTAGTCCAACCAGAAATCGAAGAGTAAAATGCTAGTCGCCGAAAATGCTAGCAATATACACCATCATGGTCATTACTTCTCTTAATTCTTTCCTATGTTTAATCGAAATTTAATTATTAAAAAAAAATTAAATATAAATTTTTATTGCCACGATTTTGTCTATACAAACAGTTGCAGAAAAACACTATTACACACTTATAGAGGTTTTAATGGGAACTTTGTATATAAAGCTTTGAAATTATTAATAATCCTCCCACTTTACGGTGAGCGAACCTAAATGATGGAGGGTGTAAGAACATAAAGCAATCCACCTCCCACTTTAATTTTGCAAGAAAATATTAATACAGATCGATATAAAATTTACAATAAACTGTTTCTTGCGTTCATCTCAAATTTTATTTAACTACTTTGCTTATGTTTAGACAACCGACCGTCCCCTTTAGAGCTTAGTAAAATTATACAGGACAATCACATCACCTCATGAACTATATGCGGAGACACAATTTGAACTCATCAATACATTTTTACCGTCTCAAAGTAAATACTTCTCTCACGATAGAATTAGTCTCAAGGTTGCCCAGTCATCTAGGAGAAGGTAAGGGCCGGAAATCGGCTATTTGTTTCGTCTTGTGTAAACTCGAGTAGTAATATGGCCTTTGGTTTACCTAATCACTAGTGGTAAGAGAGAACGTAACAGCACGTAGTAATGTGTTTAGTTATTGACGGTTACATGCCGCCTTTGACATTTCCTGTAGAGAGCTCAGATCGTCACTTTCTCAGGTTCTGAAGCTGCTCTTTACCCTTCAACTACGAGCTTAATGAATTCATCGCCAACGATATGATGCTTCATCAAGTCACTGATTTTCTTCACAATACAAACGATCTTTTCTGGAGACGTAATACGCTACTTTATTTGAAATTAATTTGCGGGATAACAATCATAGACGTAAATAATTAAAATAACATTGTAATCATTTCCAATTGAAAAGAATTCCTTTAATTTATTTTCTGGTGAATTTTAAGTCGTATCCTGTCGAATTTTTGTGGTAAAGAGAATATCATGTACTTATCGGTTGTAGATCATTAATTTTGAATAATTCCTTTGAAGTTTTAAACCGTAACCATTTTTAAAAAATCGCGTTTACTATTCGAGTAGCCGCTTCTTTGCTGGTGTGAAAGTATTGATTTTTGAAAACGTTTTTCTCTAAAGCGCCATGTCTGTACGAAAGAAAACATCTAAACCGAATTTCGAAAAGATCACCGATAGATGCTCTGAAATGCCTTTCAGGTTCTCTTAAAGTCACTTTGTTAGGCGAAAAAATCAAAACACGTTTAACATTCAATAAAAAATATTCAAATTTAGTGACGAAAAAATTGCTACTTAGTACCCTTGGACCTGAAGACTGAGTACCAAATTTCAAAGCTCAAACGTTTGTCACTATCGTTACGCGGTTGACACCAAACACGTTGAAAAAATAAATATGGAAAAATCTAATTAGAATTTCTAAAAAATGCTTGGAAATCCACAAGAACCAACCCTTTTAACTAAACGCTTCCCAGAGGGGGAGATACAGTGTTGTTTTTACAATGCACAGTATTTCGTGAATATTTCGGTTACACCAATTTCATATGGATTGTTCTCTCGTACACTAATTAAGTACTTATTTCTCATATCTTCAGGATTATCCGCATTTTTACACTTACGGTCTCATTGAGTCTGTATAAACGAAATTGTTTTGTAATTACTATATTGCCACGTGTAGATTGCAAAAATACATTAATTTTTCAAGATTTCTAGAAATTGTTCTCAATATGCAGAATATCCCAGAAAATATAGGCCTCGCACCGACGACATTGCGAGGATTCGCGATACTCCAGGAAGAACATACTCGCCAATACATCTGATGTAATTTGGTGTCGTTAAACTTTGAACATCGATGTCACTTTCTCAGTTCTCCTAATAAACTTCTTTATGCGTCGCACTTAACACGTCGTTTTGTCATGTTTATATGTGTTCGTGTCATTTTAACTCCTTCTAGAGACTTTCCGGTCATGTTAATGATTACAATTAACGTCCATTATATACTTCTTCTTCTTCTTCTTCTTCTTTAGGTTCTACAACTCTATTTGAAGAGTTTTGACCTTCTCAACCATCTGATTCCATCTCTTTCTATCTTTAACCTTCTCTGTCCAATTCACCTTCAATACATGTATTCATAACCTTATTTCTTAGCTTAGTTCGTCTCCTCTTACTTTTCCGAGGCAGATTGTTGAGGTTTTCAGCTTTGAGATTCTTTTACAGGTGACAGGTCGCTGGCCTGACGCCCTCCCCCTCATCCTTTTTCCGGGCTAGGGACCGGCAACAGTACCTGGAGGCTACTCGATCCACCCCCAGGCACCGCAGGCGGAGTTACGTCCATTATGTAATCAAATTAAATAAACAATCAAAGACTTACGACCTTTAACGTGTGAAACAATATGTATTTTGTGATTTACATCGCACAACGCCAATCTCAAAAAATCGAAATGTTGGGAGCTTTAAATCACTAAATAGTGTATACCGTTCGTCTGTTAAATGTCGCAAAGTCTTTGATTATTTATTTGACGATTTTTGTTCTTATTAATGTGTTCTATAATCTCAAATATTTTTTACATCGAGTTCCGGGACATTCTGTACACATTTCAGTTCAACACTAAGCTAACTATATGTTCGTACGAGATACCCTTATGTGTCAGTCTTGTGTGAGTGAAGTGGATGCCTTTGCGTTGCAGCCGTGTGTAGAGAACCTTGTCGCTTCGGGGGACGCTGCGTCGCTCCTGACATCTGCGCATGCCCACCGCTCGCTTCGGGACTCTTCTGCGAGACATGTAAGTATCGCGATGCGATTCAACAGAAGAGAGAAAAAAGCTGACAAGGATTTTATTGTGCTTCTAGCATGGAGTTTTCTATGGATGATTTTAATACCAACTATTAAGCAAATTACAAGGTAGCATTCACACTTAAATAGATAAATTTTTATTGCATAGTACTGTAAATTTACAGCATTTTTAATTGGGTTGTTAGTTTTCACCATTATTTTAATTTTTCCTCTTCATTTATGTAATAAATTTAATATAATTTAATGCAGGCAAAAAGCAGCATGTTCATGCAAAAACCGCTATAATATCCGAGTTCCTTCGTGAGATATAGAGAAAATTCAAGAACAACACCCAATAAATCCCATTAATTGCAAATATACGACTTATTTTGATAGATTAGAAATTGTATTTTAATTACAATCACACTACGTTTCGTCCACAGATTTTATCTTACAATAATGTAAATACATAGAATAAGATTTCTACAATAATGTGGATAAGACACCTGACGATGTCTAAAACTGTAGATGAATCGTTGTGAGATTGCAATAAAAAAAGAACTACATATTTGTGAAAGCAAGGAGGGAGGTTGTAGGGTGGCTAAAAGACCTGGACATTAGACTAATATGCTATCTGTGATATCTCATCTGGGCACACTGTATTTTTTTTTAATTGTTGAAGTCAGGGTAATCTAGGATCTAAGATCAAAATAAATGTAAAACCGACCCACTGCATTCTCATGAGTATTTATTATTATTATTATTATTATTATTATTATTATTATTATTGGGGCTTTAGGGCTCGCCAACATCTAGGTTTTTAGAGCCTTCTAGGTGTTTATTCATTAATTTGTTCATTCGTACAAGTTTACGTGTTATATTACAACGTGCGCAGCCATAAGCTAAATAATATTAATAAATAAATAAAATAGTAATACTCATACATCCCATTAAAATCGGAATTTTGAAAAATCTTTGTCTTAGAGAGCCTCTAGAATATGAAATCATTATCCTGAATTGTAAAGTTCCCATATTTCTTTTTTTTTCTGAGTTCATCATAAAGTTAATAATTGCTCAGAAGAACTCATTATCTTCCCTCATCGAATTCGATTCACGTTATACATGGTGATACGAAATTTATATGGCATCAATTTGAAGCGTTGTCAGTATGTGACAGTATTCATAGTCTGAATGCTGAACTCATATATCACGCATTAGAATGAATTAGAACAATTAGGAAACTGAAGAGCTGACTTTTTACCTAGTTCTAAGATTGTTTACAGATAAATGGAGTGTACTGGGAATTTAATGCACGTTTTAATCATTGATTGCGCTTATAACCTTCTAGGCTATTTAGTGGCATACATAGTTATTATTATTTTTACTTCATTACGGTTCCTATGCACCACGAGAGCCAACACTAAAAAAGAATAATGCTCTGAGGATCAAAAATTAAACTTTCCTCATGAAGTTTGTAAAAAATTATTTATCCTAAAATATTTTGCTCTGTCGTATCGATATTCTGCATAAAAACATTCGTATGTGAGCTCGCGAGTTATATTTTTTCGGTAGAATGGATTATACGGATGAAATGAGTACGAACGTAAAATCCTTTATTTTTATTTGTTTTTACTTTTTGTTCCATTAGGATGGACAGAAACTACAAAAATTGTTCCTGTTTATTTTGCTTTGGTTCTTATTTTTCGTCCTCGTTTTCATAGCCAGTCTCTTTCCGCTAAGCGAAAACTTCACATATTTCAGTCACGTATATACGTTGATCACGTCGATTACTATAGAATAAAAATTGGATTTTAGTGCATTATATAAACATTCCTATATTCAGTACAAATTTATTTCTCTTATTTAAGTTATACAATTATATTTTTTTACACAAGTTAAATACAAAACATCTCTGTCGAGTTTTCATTGTCCGACATTCCACGACAACTTCTCTTTGCATAGCAGTTTTGTCCTCATCATGTAGAACACACAGTCTAGCACTTCATTCCGTCTGTGATTTCACGTATTCCCTTTATACATTCCTGAAATACATGGAACCTTTTCACACGGGAGTTTTTTTTTTTGTTATGATGCGGTTGAACCTTCGTTAAAAATGTTTTTCATCTTTAATTACCGGTTCACATTTTTTAAAAACGTCTCTTACACTCTACTTCATCCCTTTAAAATAGAAATTTCAAATATTGCTTCCGGGATGAGTTTCTTCCAAACATAAGCAAAACGCGGTCATAATTTCACATAACATCAAAATTTGTCGGTAAAATATAATCTCTTCGTGTTGATATTTCGTTGAATACACAAAGAGTGGTACAGAAATGATAGGAGGTTCCCAAATAAACTAATCTCTAGCTTTTTAACACATGTGTTTTAAAACTTTTCCTTCGATAGAGTCAGGACCGTAGTATTCTGCAGAACAATTCAGGGGGAAAATATTGCCATACATTGTTTTCTCTGACTATTGATGCACCGTAAACATTCTAGTAAATGATGATACCATCAATTAAAGCCGTTCAGTAGAGACAATAGTTCACGTCGCAGGGGGGGGGGGGAGGCAACGTAGTATTCAAAATTAGATACATCTTCATAAAAAAGATTCTATATAATACTCAATTACATGTAAAATATTATGTCTCCCAAATTTTTGTTGGGTCTACTGGAAATGAATCTTGATAGGTTAATGAAAGATTTAAACAATATCACTATCCGTTTGTCGTCTCGACGATTATTTACTTTACATTACATCACTATAGAATCATGGCATTGACGACTGAACAATGGTTTAGTCAATTCAACAAGATGCGTGATTTTTAATTTTTCTTTGCTTTTGATATCCGCAGGTCAGCTTAATGATCCTACAAAATAGTTCATGAGTTTGCAGTGAATCTGATTATGTAGAAAAGCTTAGGAATGATATGAACTAGAGAGGAAAATTGAATGCAACTAACATTATGTATGATAACATCGATGTTTACTTTTATTAAACAAGACTACTTTATTGACCTGAATAATATGGCAGATACTACTGTCACGCATCTGCTACTTGTAGGCGAGTTTCTTTCGGTTTCGCGTGTAGTATTAACAATGTAAACAGGACATCAGCAAAGTTATGAATAGGATATCATAACGTAAAATGGAGCATTGCGTATCTCACGTGCACGAATATTGTTTTTTACATATCAGACGCGCGGGTGCTGTCATTTGTTAGGACTCAAGTAATTAAATAAACGAGTCGAATAGTTTCTTTTCTTGACGTAACTTTTAAATGCTGTTATCTGGGAAAGGAAAAAGTGAAACAATACGAACATCTTTTAATGCTCTTAACTACGATACTTCACTCGCGTGAGGTACTCGTCAGAGAATAACAAATTTTCTGGGAAATTTGCGTATTATTATGTATGATGATGAGAAGGATTGACTGAAATCGAACTGCCAGATAACACACGCACCTAGTGGCACCCTCACATCAAACAACGCGAGGAACTACCCGGAGCAAACATTCCCGCACAGAGACAAACATTCACTTCCCCAACCAGCCCATCACGCACGGAAGAGTGATGGACTGATTGTCGACTGCCGATAGTGTTCCAGGATATACAACCAAGATCAGGACATCTGTCTATTCCATTATTTTGTTCCCACTGTCTCTCCGTACAGAGACAAATTTTTAAAAAATATCAATATTTTATTTCTTAATTTTTTGTTGATTGCAGTTTTGTGCAAAATATCACATAAAACACGACAGGAATCAACAATCATTTTAGGATATTGTAGGAATAATAACTTTTTTCACTAGCAAACTGTAATTATATCTGCATTTTCTAAATCATCTTAATTAACTTGATATGCGAGATTTATAAATGAGACACAGTTATTCTTTTAAGCCTCCCCCTCTCTCTTTTTCTCAGCCCTTCGATGGGAAAGTTTCCACGTGATTTTATAACCATTGTATTCCGCAGCATAAAACGTTATTGCATTGATAATTATTCCATAAAAACATTACGTGTTTAACAGTATGATCGCTTAGGAGTAGGGCAATAGCACATTAGATGGACTCGTGTGAGAAAGCAAAAATTTAATTCCGTTAAATCAATAATGTGAGTTTTTTCTTCTTCCACATATTTCAGTCAATATTTTTTTGAGGGAGTGAGGAATGAAATATTGGGATGGCAATACTCTCTCTACGGTTTCTCTCGCTACACTGTGCGACTTCGTGCTTCACAGCGCCGCCACTGACCACGACTCGCCTCCTTGACAACGGCGTGGTGGCGGCGCACAGTAGGCTAGACGGTGAATCTAGCAGGCCGCTACGCCCAGTACTGTCATAGCCAACTAACGTTTCCTAGTCGTGCTGAATGTACTTGGCAACACTGCAGCGGTCCGGAGTTACTTAGAATGCATTCTAGTTGTCACTGGTCCTCATAGGACCGCTTGTTCAATTGTTCGCAGCGTAACCAAGTTTTACAGCATTACTTGGAAATAATATTCGGTTATGGTACAATTCGCTCAGAAATTATGAAGAATCAATTTTAGAAGTTGAATCTTGCGAACACCTGAACGGACGTCAAATAAATATCTTCTTTTTTAAGTCAGTTGCACCGATCAAGATTTGAAAAAAATTACAATGCACATTTACGCAATTCTCCCCAGGGGACTTACATCTAGTAAGTACGTGTTTGGCAAACACGGGACCCCGAGCTGAGTCTGGCATTGCTTCCACTTACTTGTGTGAGGCTCCTTCCTTTCTCTTTCCTGACCTTCCTTGGTCACCACTTGTTCTTTTCGATCCCGACGCTATTAGGGCTAAGGTATCTTTCATTTTCCTCATTTTTTGTCCTCAGCGTTTTGATTTTTGGTTTTGAGATATGTTTTGGTATGTTGTAATTCAGGAGGGTTTTTAGTAAGTATGGTTGAGTCATTCGGCGAGTCTATTCGCACATCCATACGCTATGTTTTATACATAATTTCAATAATAAAAAATAAAGTAATTTATGCTTTTATACAGCTTATTAAAAGAAAAAAGAAAACAAAAAATGTTGAAGAAAATTTTTAAAAATTATTTTTAGTTTGGATAGCATACCGTTCTCAAAATGTTCCGTGAAGGTTCTATCGCCTAATATTAAGGGATCTTCGTCCGTGAAAATTCATGACCCCAAACTGTCCCATGGAGCTCGAAGTTGATCAATATACATCTCGAAGGGTCCATCCAATGTTTACACCTAATAAATTTGTGATATGAATGGGTTGAATTTTTGCACTATTTCTGGCTACATCGACCCATTGTGCGAGGCAGCGGTCCTCGCCTCCCTGCCTGAGCTGGATTGCCTTTTCGCCAGAGCGAACCCTAGCGAGCTGCTCGATTCGACGTTACGGCTGTTACACGGCCGAGCGCAGAATTACCATGCCAACGTTCATCGCGGTTATGCCGAGAACAAGATAACAGTGTCCTCAAGGGGACCGATGTAACAAAACGGATGAAATTGCTTTCTGAATTAACAATATATAAGAGCATACTTTTGCAAATGAACTTCATTTTACAATCGTTACACCAACTTCTCTTATTTTTCACACACTGCTCAAATTTTATACGAACTTTTTAAAGTAAATTTTTGATTAGTTTCGAAAATTTGCTCGTGTTTATTTTTTGTTCAATACTCATCTATTCCTTTTTTAAATATAACTGCTCTTAACACTTAAAAAAGAACAATATGATTTTATAAGAAATTTTATTAAAAATCATTTTGATTTTCCGAAATGTGTTATATCGCCAACATGTCAACTGCCAACTTATTCATCGGCACCAGCTCTTGAGTAGAATTATTGATACACGATTTTGAGCTTCAATCAATACCCACAAGACCTACATGAAAGTTAGACATATCACAATTAAGCTCATTCATCTGTTTGCCAATAACTAACTGATCAGAAGTAGTTTATTTATCCCGAATGACTCTTAAGGGAGATTACTGTGCGCTATTCACATTTTCAAAAATTACCTTATAATCACATTGATTGAAACCAAATATAAACATTTTTTCAGTAATTTCTTTATATGTTATATTTCTTTACCCCTATGAATCAATTTGATCCTCGTAAAAAATTGTTGTATAACGCTGAGTTTGGTTTTCTCGATGAGGGATGATGGTACACGTTTGTCTTGTTACAAAGGTTTTTCTTCAACAAACGACAAAATTAACTTTTATTTGTTTCTAAGATATAGAAGATCTAAGAATTTTTGTTTAATACTGTAAAAGAAAGTATCCTACGCTTCTAATCACAATAATAAGTATCAATCTTGTAAATTCGGCTCCTTCGTTTGGTATATCTAGCGTTCATGAGGGTCTCCTGGTCACTTTGTATTCAAGTGTGAACTCAAGAATTTATAGATTCTACGTACAGTCTACGTATATCGTAGTGACGTGATTAGGGTCCGCACTTTTCAACTCGGCACCATTCTACTTATCTACCTGTGCGGCGGAGGGTCAAGCTGTGGTGATGTGAGAGGTAGTCCCCACGGTTGGAAGGATTGGGTCTACGCGGGTCTATCTGTGCCGGTCGTGTGAATCCCCAGTCAATGGGGACGGTGGGTAGCTATTTCTCCAAGTTGGCTTTGCCACAAAAAAATATTCACAAAAATTTGGTTGTTGTTTTAGAATAATTGGAATCAGCGCCAAAAACGATGAAAAATGATACCAAACACAACCTTACTGGCATCAAATGCACATTTTACCTCTAGTCCAGTAATAAGGTGACGAAAAGACGCAAGTCAAGGAAAAAGGTTTTTTCTATATCTCTTTTTTAATTCGCCTATATCTTGAAAACGTATTTTTATAACGCAACATTCTTGTACCGAAATAATATGTAATACATTTAATTTCCAACAAAATATGTTCTCTATCATTTTGTCGGCAGACGAAAAGACAGGACTCAAGAGCGCTATGAAATTAATAAAAATCCTAGAATGGATACAACAATTATTTCTGTTAATTGTTGAAATCGGAGCCTGCAGTATTGTTATTCCCCTCACTTCTTGTTTTCCTGGTAATTTTAAAAAATTGTAGAACTGTTGCTAAAATAATTAAATTTTATAACTTATTTCTTGCATCAGTTGATGACAGTGTCGAAAATGAATGAGCCAGTATGTTTGGACCTCAAAATAGTGACAACGTTACTTACTCGTAATAATTCTGTATATTTCAATATGAATGAATTTATAATAATATTAGAGAAACAGCTTACATATGTTATTCAAAATAGTTGACAACAATAAAATATGAAACATTTATGACATTTTTACTTTTAATAATCTACTGTGACTCATAATCATAAACTCACGGATTTGTACGATTACTTCGATTGGACAACGACCTCATGCCAAGAAGTATGTGGAATTGCAGTGGTAGGCGGCATCGCACAAATAATGTATCGGAGGGTAGAAATCAACGCATAAATTCTTTTATTCCCAGAGCACACCCGGATATTTACTAATTGATAAATATTCTAAGAGAGGACGCCGAGTATTACGGAAATATCCTAGATAAAATAACCCTGGATATTCAAGGGAAAAAGAGAAAAAAATCGTCAGTAAAGATTGATGATGCTTTGGCAAAGTCATTGCAGACACTGGAAGAGGATGGGAATATAAAATCTTTCCTTCAAAAAGTGACCTACGTTCAAAAATTGGAATGATCAGTCTGAGATTTTACAGAATTCATATTTTGATAAATTTGATTTTTGTGTGTATTTTTCGGTATTCCATTTCACTCACAATACTTTCAATAAAATGTTATATTTAATAGGAATAATACAAGTATGTTTCCTCCTTCAAAATTTTGAAACAATCTTCCAAATTATGATATCGATAAAGAATACTGTGAAAAATTAGGAGGAAATATATGGGGAACGAAAAGACATAACCTCCACGCGGTGTTCCCTGGAAACTAAAAAAGTCGGCTAAAACTCTCATAAAAATCTTCAAATAAATGATTTTACCTAAATAGGTGTAAAAGTTTGTATCTATCTTTTACATGATAACCTTATGAACTATCTTCATGAATTAACTCCCCTACTTACTGAATGCACAATTAAATATCATCTTCTTATTTATGAATAGAAACGGGAAATAGTCAAGGAAGATACTGTTGCTTCGCAGGAGCAATTTTTGATAAGAGTTATTTTTCTTATCATTAACAACAGTTGAAATAATGATCATTACGTGAAATATTTTAATTTTGTTATTTATTTTTATTAGTAACGGAGTAAAATCAAATAAATGTAGCAAAACAATTGTACTTGTTTAATAATTCACACAGAGAGAATTTAAAAAATGGAATGCGAAAAATGTGTTGAAGTATAGTTTGAATGCTTAAGGATAGAAACATATTTTATTCATTGCATCTTCAAGAAAACACATCCCCACGAGCTTTCGTCTTTAGAGCAAGATGTTTACATGAATCATTAATTCACGGAACGGATGAAATTATAAATATCTAACTTACCCATATAACTGGTATCCAGCATTATATTTTCGTGGATTTTACACAGTGGTTGCTCGCAAGTATGACTCTCTTGGACCGCACCGACTAATCACTAAAAGAAATTCAATGAATACTGTTAAGATTAATTTTTATGGACTCAGTGAATAACAGGTGATAGTTAATTAACAGTTTGCACTCTTGAAGTGTCCTTTTTTCTAACATTCTTTCGAATACAGAATTTATCACTTTCCTGACGAGTCAATCATAATATTTTCATGTAAATTAATTTACCCCATTTTGTTCATGTGGTTTTAGGTGTTGATACACTTATGTTCTGAGAGAGTTCCTTTTTTAACTTTCTTTGTCATTTTTAAAATATGTAGTAATTTCAGAAAAGGGAATGTATTTGAAGATTTAATTTTCTTAAAGTGGTGAAAATCATAATATAAATCTAACAGACTTTTTCTTATGTTTTGTTTTTACTTACCCTTTCATATTGTTTTTCAAAAAGTTCATGTTGTTTTTTGAATATGTGTAACATTTGAACTATTGAATTTTGGTTTAACTTTGAAATGGGTGAAGATGGATTTATTAAGTCATTTTGTTTTTACTCTGGAAGGACTTAATTCGTTTTATGACAGAAAATAATTTAAAACATAAGAATTTGAGGACGTCTTTTGACTTTAGATTTCCGTAATTTCTGTGCATACTACACCGTTGTGACTTATCGATTGACTTGCTCATTCATCAACACAGATAATAAGTAATAGAGCCATGAAGTTCTTGACGGGTTGTTGCTCTTGTATAGCAGAATATAGGTAAAAAACAACAAATTTTTCGAAATTTCCAAAAGTCGGGAATTTAAATTTTCAACTAGTGGTGGACGAATGTCATCTGGTTTGTTTTTTCTTGGCACCATTTTATGTTGCAGAAAATGATATTTGAAATATCCAAAGCCATAAATAAGTTATTAGTTAGAACAATTATTTTCGTGTTTACAATTTTTTTTAAATCAAGGAAGAATGAGGGTTTCTTACTAAAGAAAAATCAAAATATTTTAAAATATATTTTTATTGGATAATTAGCAATATACCGTGTATATTTGTAAATATATTTATTTTCATAGATTAACTGTTACTAGGAAATATAAATATGGAGTTACACGTCTGGTGAAATAACTCTTATATTTCTTTAGAAGGGTCACACGTTGGCGGCAACGGTAGTCTGTAAACTTTCCAACCCTGCGGACTACTGTCCACATCATCACAGCTTGACCCTCCGCCGCAGGTAGATAAATTGAATAGTGCGCGAGTTGAAAAGTGCTCAACTCATGTTATGCCAGTGAAGATGAAGATAGTGAGGTGAACAAAATATTGAGATGGTAACAAATAAATTTTGGCAAAGTCACTATTTGTATTTTTATACCGAATATAGTTCGAAACTAACTACAATGTATAGAATAATATTGTTAGATTGTAATGGTGAATTGGTGAAAACAAATGGTAAAAAATGAATTTTATAAAAATTAAAGGAACTATATACGAACTATACACACAAAAATTTTGTTTGTATTTTGTTGCGTCTAATTATTTTAATTAATTTCAAGAGTAGGGTTTCCCAAGCTTGGCTTTATAAAGGAAATAAATCTCAAAGGGTCGTTTATCTTCGGTCTTATGCACGTGGAACTCGTAGCGCTCATTCTGTGGGTTGGAGCTATGCTCGTTTGTCTGATGTTTTGAGAGCTCGAGCACACAAAAAAATGCCTCCATTACCCCTACCCCTTATATTTACGTATGAAAATAATCCATTGGTGTGTTTCGTCTCAATTGGCGCAGTCACCTGTGAACCTTCATGTGTGAACGGCGGTGCGTGCGTTGGTCCTGGCCAGTGCGAGTGTCCGCACAACGCGAGTGGTCGTGCGTGCGAGAGGCCTGTGTGCGATCCTCCGTGTGCGGCTGGAGGTGTGTGTACAAGAGGAAATCGCTGCGTGTGCGCTCCAGGAGCCAAAGGACCTCGCTGTGAGACTAGCAGGTGAGACAACAGTGCGCAATGCGTATTAGATTAGGAATCAACTGGACTGTGTTATGCATTATTAGACCAAGAACCATTTCCAAGATGCTAGTAATACTCATTAATAAAAAATTAAGATAATGCATTCTATTGGGAAATTAATGTAACTATTGTTGAAAAAATGACCAATAACTTATTTACTTCCAAAATAGATTTATAATAATAATTATTATTATAATTTATTAAACCACATAGATCATTACAACGATGTATGGCGAGTCATAATACTAATAACTATTGCAATAATAATAATAATAATAATAATACTTTTTACGTTTAAAAATAACAATATACTGATATTAAATACATTTAACAATATTAATTAAATTTAGTCGAAGTAGAAGTTAGCGTAAATGTACAATTATTTTCTACCATTACAGAATATGATTTGTTATTTAGGCTAGTGTTATTAGATATCTATGATGGGATTTTTTATTTTAATTTTATTTATTTAATTTATGTGAAAATCTATATTTATACAAAAACAGTGTAATTTTATGTAGTTTTTCTTTTCCTGCATCGTTAGTCACATTCTGCATCTATGTTAAATGATTTCCTGCAACAGATTCCATGTCACACATGAGATATTGTCGAGGAATTCTTGTATACTGTAGTAGAGTTTCTGTTGTAAGAATTGTTTGAGTTTATTTTGAATAGGTCCAGTTTATTTTGAATAGGTAGTAATGTTTTTGAGGTGTAGTGGTAACGCATTATAAAGCTGTACACAGTGGCAGACCCAAGGTGGGAGTGATTAAGGAGGCTAGAGTCCCCCCATTGGACATGATTTTCAACAGATAATATTGAAATTGATAAAATGTATATTTATCCTTTAATATGTATTTGCTATTTTAAACAATTAATAAATTTGGTCACTATTTAATGAATTATTAATTATCTTCTTGATGATTTCATGTATTATATTAAAATACAAAATCGCTTTAATAGTAATAATAATATCTAAAATCATATTTATAATAATGTTTATATTGTTTTTAATAATGTTTGTAATAATATTTATAATAATATTTACACAATTTAGTCCCCGCCTTGATTACGGTTTAGAACCGCCACTGACTTTGCATCTGCATTATGAGTGCTTTTTTATGTAAGAGTAGATATGATCTGTGGTTGACGGATATTTCTGGCATATCTAGTGTTGAGAGTATGAACAGTTGCAACAATTCTGTAGAGTGATCCTTTGTCAAGTAGATCCTTTATTACAAAGTTTAACGTTTTATTTCTAAAGACAAAGTATTACAATTTTAATTAGCTATTAACTGCTGTCTCAATTATCTCCAAAACACCTTTTGTGTTTTGTTCTAATAATGAATAACACTGTCCAACTCTAGCGGTGATTGGAGTTACGGACCTATGTTCAGGAGCATGATGTATGCAAAGAACTGGAAGTCGCTTTGCACTTACGTATTATCTAACACTTCACATGTCATTTATTGAATTTTTATTGCATATTAAGTAAAAACATATAAAACAGGCTGTTTTCCCGCGACTTAACATGTGTCAACATTCGAGTTTTCACTCAAACACAATTTTTTAATCTTTATTAGGATAGATTTTCTCAACAGCATATTTAAAATGATCTAAAATACCATTCATGAAATGTAATCCTTAAATTTAATAACATCTGGAAGGGTTTTTTCTTACGATCTTTTCAAGATTTTCAAGCTTAAAAAATATGCATTACCTTAATAAGGTTACATAGTACCGACAGCGGTGGTCTAGTGGTAGCGTCTCCGTCTCCGCGATCCCATTGGCTGAGCGGTAGAGCGTCGCTTCAAACCCTGATCGGCCGAACTAGGTGAGGTTTTCGGCTGGGGTTTCCCTCACCTACTTTAGACAAATGTCGTTTCGGTTCCATACGTTCCCAGGCAACCCAACATCTCTCCTTCCCAATTCCTTTACCCAAGTCCAACGGTTAGGTGGAAGAACAGGTCTCATAGCCTGAACCTCCTGTTGCCAAAAGGAATAAAATAAAATAAAATATGTATACACTTTTGCATACGAGTAAAAAAACAAGGTATTTCTGATAATAAAAGTTTAAGGTAACACATATCACTATGAAGAAAAACTAATATACCAAAGAGCGTTCAAATCTTTTACATCGCAACGACTGTTGACACGGTATCTGAGAAGAATAAAGGATAAAGACACAATACAGAAGTTGAGACCTGAGTTAATATTTTCAAAAGAGAAATATGTTATTTAGGTAATAGGTCCATGAAAAGAGAGAAATTAAGGGTGGTATGAAGTGTTAGACAATAGAAAAACGTCCATCTCCCCTTGGGGACGGGAAGCACTAAGAATCAGTTGATAGCTAAGAATTGTGCACAAGAGGATGATAATTAGGAAAACAGTTTGAAGGATATACAAGAAAAGAAAGAATAATGTTTGAGAAAGTGCATGCCAAAGACTACAGAAAGAGAACGTTTAAGAAATTAAAAGAGAAGAGACAATGAACCAAAGATGTAAAGTAATGTCTCCGGATGGAACCATGACATAAAACAATAAATTACAAAAAATATAGGCGTGAGCATTTAAAGCAATTGTGGAAATCGAAACGGAATAGCAGGTAGTGTTGCAGACATTAATAAAAAGGCAGGATTTTCATAATATATTTCTTCCGCGACAGAAGAGCTGTCTGAAATCGGTGTTCACGCCTTCAAAGGAATTACTTCGAAGATGGCGTAAGATCTAGTTATTCTACTTTTTTTATAGATACATTTCAGGTACATTTTTATAGCAGCGCTCCGTAGAGATCAGTAGGAGTACATTCACAATTCTAGCAATACTTCAACCTTTGGCTACGCCAGAATAATTTTATAATAGATTATTATTTATTCATCGGCGCCAATGGAACTCTATTTATGCCGTATTCAAATAAATCGACATCTTTATTTATTAATCAGACAAGTAATAATGACGCGTTTTAGATGTGATAAATATATCATTGCGGATGTTGTATGCTATGCGAAATCATTTGACGAAACAGAATTTGACATTCCGCACCATATTCTGCTAGTTGTGTTATTTTACCTCCCACACGCAACTTGCTAACTACATCAATATTGGTTTAATCAACTATTTATGGGCAGAATTTGCTTCAGCGCTTTCAGATAATTGTGGATAAATGTGATTTGCATACATCTGTCCCCGTGTCAATGTTTCATGCCGGTCACATTCAGATACATGAAGACCTGTTTCACCCATTCACTGTATAAAATTATTTACAAAATAAATCATATTAGTGTGTAAAATAGCACCATACGCTTGGACTTGGAAATTTAGACCCTTTTATTACATGTTCCAACCACCTTTCAGTAGTTGCAAATAAAATTGTGTGACTTTAAAGTTCGAAAAAAAGCTTTGTTTTCTCTAGACAAGTCATCACGATGATGGCTCGCAGTCATTTTTACTGAGCGATGAGAATATTTGTAACGTTATTGTCATACCAATGGTATTTAGATGGACTTCATTCTCTGAACGCTCTATGTCAAACTACGGTTAAAATAAAGACATAATTTAAAAATAAGAAGTATAACGTACAAAACTAGAACCAAAATTGGTTTGTAAATACTTTCATTACTAAAGTGAAGAAGACTTAATAAGTATTTGTTATATAATTGAGCGTATTATTATGATTTATAATCAGACTTTTTAATGTTCCATAACAGTTAACTTGAGGTAATATTAAAAGTAGTAAAATTACACCTCAATTCAACATAGGTTTTTAATATATTTCCGATATGACATTTTTTATATGTTAATAAATTGTTAATTTTACATAACTATCTGTGGCGAATTTTAAGGGTGAGGTGTACAACCCTTTTTAAATAGAGAAACAAATACGTACTTACGAATAATATCTACTTTCCTTTCAATTCTACTTTTCGCAATATCCATTGAAACATTACTATATATTTGTTGAAAACGAAAAAATAACGGAATGATTAATTTATCCTCCACGTGTAACAACTAATCGGTTTACATTAAACCGTATGCGTAAGTGTGTGTAGAAGAATCCTCGGGTGAACCAGAATTGGGAATCGTATAATCGCGAGAAAAAAACGTAATTCCTTTGACGGCTTTCGGTAAAACACCGATAAGGTATAATGCTCCATGTGTAAAAAAGTCAACAATTTTATCCCCGAATAGCGTTCACCATTTAATGAACTTATTACAAATCTCATTCAAATTTTCAAAACAAATTGTAAAAGAAATAGTTCATAGTTAAAAGAAATATTATATTCCCGTCCCTCTGTGAAGAGTCTGTTCGGGGAGAAAGTTTTCCCCGAGTCTACCGTATTAGGAGCTTTCTGTTTGTCTGAAAATTTTGCGCAGTGTGTGATAGTCTACAGAGGGCTTAAAACAGTTTCTTCGCTGAGTTGATGACTTTTCGTGTTCCTGCGTTTATCAATTTGGCCAATAGAGTTTGTCCGGAATCCATAGTGCTTTATTTTTATGCAACTCTCTTAAAGATTAAGAAAATACAGGAAAGCTAAATTGATTTTGGATCATGTATAAGTAGTACCCAAAAATAAGTAAACGCTTATTTTGGGGAACAGGAAGGAATAGAATTGCTGGAACGTTGGTGAGTTTAGTGTAAGAAATTTATATTCATTTATTTTCTTACGTGTAAATAATAACGAGTATTTCGCCCGGTTTTATCTCACAAATATTGGACAAGAACGGTATGAAGTCTTTTGAAGAATAATTTTGATTATGTAATATGTACTTGAAAATAAAAAAATATTAGATTTTGCCTCCAAATCTGGGTAAACCCTTTTTCAAATGTTCCAGCGCCATAATATATCATTAAACTTTCAAAACTCTTTGTGAACGTTTGCTCTCTAATTTTCAATTCAATTCAATAGGGCATTTTATTTACAATATTTACATTTTAAATTACATGTGGCGAGGTTTTAGTCCCTTTGCCTTCTTAAGAACTTTAATGCCGTGGGCTGTGCGTTACGTGCCCTGGTATTCACTCTCAATGAATTGTTCAGTTGCGTCTACATTTTTCATAGAAATATTGATATTTTTATTTCCTAATGCCGTAATATTAAATTTAGTTATGCATTGATAGAAAATTAATTATTATTATATTATAAACTTTTGGCATACTGTAATAGTTTCTTAAATCTAAAATAGGTGCAACTGAGAAATTCATTGAGCACCGTTGGGAACCACGGAACACCAACCGTCAGGACACAAAGACTGTACATGGAAACGATATTTACAAGAGAGAATATTTACAAAAGACATTTACAAAAGTATTTACATAAGACAAGAGTTTATAAGAGTTATTACAAAATTAGTATTTACAAATAGAGTCTGTAAGAAAATGTTTTTACAAAATAGTCTTTCTTCACCCGTACGTAGGTAGAAGTTTCGTAACCTGTAACATAGAAAGCAAAAAACCCGGCAGTATCACGTTGCATTGTGCCCAACCAATATAATCTCCTTCATTTCTTTCTCCCTTTTTTCCCTTACGTACCTTGGAAAATGCCCCAAAGATTCCACTACAGACATTCTGTTGTCACGGAATATATTATTTGCCAAATTAATATTTGTGTTTAAAAAGCCTCCGATTTGCAAAAATTTTCGATATTCTTCTGTTTATGTACAACGTTACAGGATGTGAATCCAATCTTCTTCCTGCTCTACACATATTGGGCCAATATAATCTAGATTAATTCTAAATTTTCGTAATTTCCATCCCCCTAGTCGAAACCACCCGTAACCTGATCGCGTCCTCGATTTCAGTGAGTTGATGTATGGTTTGCGTCTCCAGCTACAACTATTTGAGCAATGTGTGACCTTTTTCCTAATCTGTTCATTTTTATTTCTAGTCTGGACGCTTCATATAATTTATTTTGAACTACCTTGCTATCACTACTCTCAGGTGTGGTCTGCCATAAGTATTCCAGTACTAAATTACAGATAATTTCCCTAATTTGCCTACTCCTTTTACCATTTCCATTATAATGATACGATTCCCTAAGAATAGCATTTTTTGTCCCCGCCCTAATCGATAGCCAGTATTTTATTGCTCTGAATTTCAGTGTAAGTTCAACCGGCACCTGGCCAAATTCCCAGAGAATACCACTGTTATCAGTGCCTTTTGCGAGACCAATTATATTTTTGAGATGCGTATTTTGAAGAGAATTGAACATGGTATTTTCTCCTGCTCCCCATATTTCTGCCCCGTACGCTATTCCGGGTACCGAGATTGAATTTAAAATTCTATGTGCAATATTTGGCGCTATTTCCAATACCGTTGCTTTACTCCGCATGATGTGGGGTAGTGATTAATGCGCTCGCCTTCTACCTCTGGGGACGCCGGTTGAAACCCGGTCCGATCCAAATAGAATCCGAGGTGGTGTTCGCGGTAGGTTTTCTCCGTGTTCTCCCGTTTTCCACCATTCCCGTTGCCATTCATTCCACCACAACATTCACTCATAATGTTTCCACCTCATCTCCATGTTAGACTTATCATCATAGGGGCTCATTCACCCGCGCGGTCACCTTGGTTCCAGTAAGCCACTGGTAGAGCGCGCGGTAAAACGGCGATGGAACACTGCCTTGTGCAGTCTCCCCATCAAAAATGCCGAACGAATACATACATACTTCGCATGATATTACTTAATATGTACAAGCCTTTGTATTTTTCTTCTTCTTTGTGTCTGATCTATGATACATTCATAG
Source organism: Laupala kohalensis (assembly GCA_002313205.1). Classification (NCBI taxonomy): domain Eukaryota; kingdom Metazoa; phylum Arthropoda; class Insecta; order Orthoptera; family Trigonidiidae; genus Laupala; species Laupala kohalensis. Next base: position 850,063 of record NNCF01126978.1, read on the forward strand.
TTATAGTTACACCTAACAATTCTTTCATATTTTCCAGCGTTTCTTCCCGATAAGGCCATTTTTCATTTAATCCGATCACCCAACCATCTTTGAAAATCATAGGTTTTGTCTTCTTAATGTTTACTTTAAGCTGCATTTCAGCACAGAATATTTCAAGCGTGTTTGGACTATTTTGTAATCCTATTCCAGTTTTTGAAAGGATAACTAGATCGTCAGCGAACAATAATCCTGGTATTGACCTATAGTTTTCTCCTATTGTAGGAGCATCCGAATTAATATTACGCAGCTAATCAATGAGTTCATCTATGAATAATATGAAAAGAATTGGAGAAAACGCACAACCCTGCAAGACCCCTTGATTTACTGAGAATATATTTGTGACGGTGCCATCATAAAGACGGACACATGCACTCTCAATTCTATATATGGATTTTAACATAGTGATAAATTTAGTCGATACGCCCTTTTCTCTTAACGTAGTCCAAAGTATATTCCTATTTAATGTGTCAAAAGCTTTTTCGAAATCAACATAAGGGCAATATAGTTTTCCTCTTTGAACGGCTGTTGCCCGTTCAGCAAGAGAGGTAAGAATAATAATATTGTCTATCGTGCTATTATTTGTACTGAATCCTACTTGTAAAATCGATAATTTTTCTTCATTCTCAACACATCTTTTCAGCCCACTACACAGTATTTTGCAAAAAACGTTTACTACAACACTGATGAGTGAAATTCCTCTATAGTTAGTGATTACATTAACATTGCCTTTGTTTTCAAATATTGGAAATATTGAATTGATGTGTTCCATATTACAGGGAACACGCCTATTGTATACATGTAGTTAGAGATATTACAAAGTACCGGAGCCATTTCGTGGTTTAATACTTTAAAAAATTCCTGTGGGAGGTCGTCGATCCCGCTGCCTTCCTGTTTTGTAGTTCCTGTATCGCGAACTTCATCTTATCAAATTCAGCTACTTGAAGTTCCATTTCAATTGTTGTAGTAACTACCATATTTTCAGTATTGAGGATTTCGCAGAAGTGAGTTTCCCAACTTAACTTGTCTATATGATTATTAATGTACGACTTCAGGGTTAATTTCCGTATAGTTGTCCATATATCGCTAGAATTGATTGAACTAATTATATTTTGTATTCTAATTGATTCCGACTCTTGCCATGCTAATTTGATCTCTAATACGGTCATTTTATACTATTTCCGTAACTTGATGTATTTTTGACGAAAGTCTTGTCCCCCCCCCCTCCCCATTGCAAAACAAAGAATTTTAGTGCGTTTTCAGCTTCAATTTTAGCTTCTCGCAGTGATTATGATATGATTTGGAACTTCTTTTTCCAGGGTATTTGATTATAATCTAATGCATATTGGCATATGATGTGATTCTACCCTACTTTCAATCCAGAAATCGTCTCGCAAGTGCATTGTTTTCTCGCACGCTAAGGCATAATCGATCACACTACTTCCATTTGAACTAAGATATGTGAAGTTATCCATAAGGTCTTGCCCATGATTTCCGTTAAGGATTTCTAAATGATGCGTACATCAGTAATGTAAGAGATTCTTTTCATCTATGTTAAATTCTTGGTCTTTACTTTGCCTACCTTTCACATTTGCACAATATCATCATAATAATCAATTATTTGAGGGACAGATGTTTCTTCTCCGATTTTTGAATTGAAATCCCCTAATATTAACAGTCCTGCAAACGGATGTCTAGTTTTAAGTTGGTCCAGTATATTTTCTAAATCGTAAAATATATTGTTGTAGTACGTCGATCCTTGTGGATGTCTATACAATATTACAATTATCAAATCAAAATTCCTACAATATAATTTCAAGCAAACTGCATTTTGTAAATTTACGGTAATTTCGCGGAACCTGAAGTTATCTTCAATTTTACAAAAAGTTACAATACCACCAGGGTGTCGACCTCTTGAACCTTTTCTCATCAAAAATTTACTAAAAGGTTCGTATCCGTTCAATGACACGTCGTCTCCTACCTTGTTCCATGTTTCAGCGAGACCAATCACCGAGAATTTTCCCAGGAAACTGCGATAGCTTTCTCGAGGCAGTTTCTTAGCAAGCCCATACACATTTCAAAAGAAAATGTTTATTACTCCCATACCTTTCTTCCTAGCAGTTTGAAGACTTACCCTTGTTCGACTTTCTTCCTCCCCCGATGGCACCTGCCTCCCATTGCCCGGGCCAAAGATCGCCCACATTCCGCCTCGTCACACGCCCATTGAGGGGTGGGAGTGCTGGCGTGGTGAAAGGTGTTCTCTCTGATAGCGTGTGTGGTGGATGCGTATTTCATTCTACAAGTAAGCTCACATGCTCCAATAGAATTCTGAACACGCGAATAACGAGAAAAGCTACAAAATGTCAACGCACAATAAAAGTGTTCTAAATGATTGTCATAAATATAATTAATACTCCTCTGTGAAATAAAAGAACCAAATCGTTTAATATTTGCCTCAGAAATAATAAATGACAAAAAAAATAAGCATATAAGCCTAGCGTCAGTTATATAAATAAAAAGTGTTTTAGAAGATAACGACTAGTTTAATAAACATTAATCAAGATATATTTGTTATATCTAGAAAAAGTAAAAAAAATTAGGATTTTGTGACGAATAAACGGTAAGTCTTCAGCATACGAAAACGAATAATACAATGGCTGGAAGGATGTTTTATGAACGTTGGTACCTAGATATTTTTCAAGGTTATAATAATAACAAAATTTACTTGTAACATTGACGAACATATTTTCATCTACGTTTTGTTTTCACATAAAGTAGTATTGAGTTCATTTTGCTCTTTGTTTTGTGCTTGTTGTTCAGTATGCGTTGTTGAGTATGGGAAATATTATTCTGGAAGTTTAAGATCAGTTTTGTATGTTTGATATTATTGGCAAATTCATTTTTATTTATAGATTCATGCCAAGAGCTGTTTTAAGAAAACTTGGATCAGTAATACCCACTTCCTTCTTGTTTCATTATTCGAAATCCATTGTTTATTTACGTATGTGAGTATGTATATTTATTTAGATAAGTTATTCTATTAAATATTTTAAGAATAGTTTCTTACATATTTTTTTTGTGGTGCTTTACGGTTCGTCGACATAAAGGTCATTAGAGCCCTAAAATTCTGTACAGGTAGGGAAAATACAGTTACGCACTTAGGAGAGCCAACATGACTCTCCCCGCGTGTTGGACTCGCCGAATGACTCAACCATACCCACCAAAAACACTCCGGACTTACAATATATCAAAACATTACAAAAAATGAGGAAAATGAAAGATACCCTAGCCTTAATAGCGTCGGGATCGAAAAGAACAAGAGGTGACCAAGGAAGGTCAGGAAAGAGAAAGGAAGGAGCCAAACACAAGTAAGTGGAAGCAATGCCAGACTCAGCTCGGGGCCCCGTGTTTGCCAAACACATACTTACGAGATGTAAGTCCCCTGGGGGGGGGGGGGGGGGTTCTTCTTACATATTGTATTTAATACAAGTAAAACGCGCATGGCATTTCTATATCATTTTAAATACTTTGAGGCGAAAATCACGAGCAGATCGAAAAATAGTATTAAAATTATTGTACGAAAAATTATAAAACTTCCCGCTAGTGTATTTATGGGAACTCAGTCATTAATTAATACGCGTTTTCATGCTATGTGAGTAACTTTTTTTGTTCACCGATGTTGCATGGAGCCGGCTTTGTCAGATAACAAAAAAATTATAACGGTGAAGACAAATTTACTGGGTCACACACCCTCGCATACGCCATTCTGAATTTTATATCAGGATGATGATATATGAAGGGGATGACAGAATAACACAATCAATCAAACGNTATGAAGGGGATGACAGAATAACACAATCAATCAAACGAGGAATGATTTAAATCATTATAAGCAGCACTATACCAATAATAGGAAATTGTGAGATTATTTTCTCCTGATTACGACTGAAAATTTGCGACACTTTTTTTTACTTTTTGCTTATTTCTCATTAATGGTGTTTGCAAATAAACATTTATTTTACTATCGAAAAGTAACAATTTTGATAATTTTTCTTGCTCCCTTATAGATTATCACATTTGCAGTTTTCATCCAAATATTTTAATTTGTTTAGTGTATTGTGATAAAAGAAATTTCCCTAAAGTAAACTTTATTTCTCATTTCCCCTGTAACAAAATTTCCAATCATTTCTTCCTTTTTGTGAATGAAGGGTATGTTTTAGAAATCGTTTCAGGAGGAGCAACATGATGGGCATGTGGGCAGTCTTAAACGGCATGGAAGACAAGCGTGTCCTGAGGACGTCATCTTTCTCTAACGCTGCCAGAGATGATGGAGGAGGTGCCGGCTGAATGACTACTCCTCATCTTCATCATTTATTTGTCTTCCTGTTACCCCACAGACCCCCTCCCCTTTATCACAATGTTTTGGTTGGTTAAGTGTATTCGAGATTCTTTACATTCCAACTCGAAGTGAATAAAGTACGTAAGGGACAGGACTTTTCTGGGATAGCTTACTTTCTGTGGTACCTATACTTCAATCCCAATCCTGAAGAAGATTCCATGTGTTGTAAAATATCTGTGTTATTCTTTAAGATTTCTCTAAACTTGTCTCTATAGAGAACTTAAGAACTTCATAGGACTGCGCAACTTGCTGTAATTGTTTGTCTCAAACTTTCAAGAACTGTGAATACGTCACCTGAATAGTGTTTACTTCATGTATTTCAATAAACGTTTCTTTAATATTTATATGGGCAGAGACCAATTATTTGGAACAAAAGTCCTCAAAAGAAATTCATAGTTTCATCATGTTCGGTGTTTGAAAACAAATTGCCCCTTTCTTCGTCAAAATGCATTTTAACATTTTATGTGTTGTAAAATGGTTTAATGAGTGGAAATTTTATTTATGGAATGAAAGTTTTCTTACATATAATAATGAGAATTTTATGTGAATGTATGTTCAATGAGATCAATAAAGTACAATTCTGTTACTTTCGTAGTTTTCTACAATCCTTTCCCTTTTATACATCCATAATTTCTTTATTTCCAAAGTCTGACGATGTTAACTTCTATAGCTTTAATTCAGATCAAACTCAAAATAAATTCGGAAAAATTGTCTACTCCACACGTTTTGGAGGTGATATCATTTAATACCCTGAAATTAAATGATGATTGAAATTAACGCTATACAAACAAAAGCAACCTTCTAAACAAAACCACTCTTCTGATTACTCAGATAAGCATGCGTAACAACGAATTACTTAAACAGATTTCACCTTCAAAAGTCTTTAGTCACACCTTAAGCAATATTTAAAAAAATCACGTTAAAATATTTGGTTTCTTACATCTCATTTTCTTCAAACTAAACTTTGTTGTGTGCGCCGCAGGTACATTAACATTCAGACTCTCGTCAGAAAAACGGCGGATAATAACATTATCGTACAATTTATTGAAACACAAATTATTTTCAGGTATGATGCTCTGCAACCAACTTGTAATGAATGACAATAAATGAACGTACTATCAAAATATATACTACATGTTTTCTATTCCTTGATAAAGAGAAACACGGTTGTACACTTGATTAAGTAACTTTAATATTACTAAATGACTGATCAATTGGAAAATGTGTTTTGCTTTATAACAACTATTATTATTATTATTATTAAAAGTACCGACATAGTAAACTCATAATGTCTCAGTTTATTGAAGTCACTCGATAACCAAAGCCAATATTCCCATGGATGGTGAACAGGAGCGTCATTTTCAATATTTGTTGATGAATGGACAAGAACAAAGGTAAAAGTGTTTTATAGATTTTGCCTAAGAGAACATGAAGTCTATTAACTAAATTCTATTGAATAATTTTCCGAACCGTTATTTTGTTACCTTTTTGTATAACTGTTACATAGTATTTCTTATTAGGAATCAATCTAATATAATCTAAATAACTAACAATAATTTTCTTCTAATGAAATATAAACATTATATTCATATATTATTACATTATAATAAAATAGACCGATATTGCCGTTGAATACATCATTCTTTAAGACGCAGAAGATAATCACCCCCTACGACGAAATATGCTTTCCTGGAAAGGGGATGAGAATAAGTTAAAACGTAAAAATCAACGAAAACGACTGATATTAATATTGAGATCATAGGTTTCGGAACAGCTGACATCAGTAATGGCATTCCCCGAGACGCAAAAATCTACAATCAGCGCGTATAAACTCCAGCAGCCCTAGAGAATGGGATGCCGTGAAAAAATATATTCGCAATATATATTTTCGCAAAGACTTTGCGATTCTCGAGAAATGGAATCGAAGTTAGTTAGTGGAGGGGAATGTGAATTTGGTACATCTTCTAATCCCAGATCAAGCCCGCACACTGCACCCCAACGCGATATTCACCTTCGTGTACCACATCGTACTCTTGAGCGCAAGTTGTAACTGTGTATGGGGACGGAAGGAGATGTGGATGGAGGAATAGATGAGGGTGAGTGAGATGAGGAAGGAGGAGGCGATGAGGGCGAATGAGACGAGGAAGGAGGAGGAAGATCACGGACAGAGGACGAAATGGATGTGGTGATGGGGAGGGGATGATGATGCGGTAGAAGCAGAGGTAGATGGAGGAGGGGGAGGTGATGAGGTAGGAGCAGGGGGAGGTGTAGGAGTGGGTGAAGGAGCAGGAGGAAAATGTGAGGTCAGATGTGAAGCTAGGAGAGAACCGAAGTGATGTTTTCCAGACGGTCTCAGGTGTAAACCGTCCTGGGTAAATCAAAGTTCTTTGCAGTCAAGTGTGGTTGCAAATTTAAAAAAATTTGATTTTTGTGTCTGCCAGGTGATGTTTTAGGGAAATGTTTGCCAAGTTAATTTCGTGGTTTATTTGTTGAAGTGTGGAGGCAGGCTGTTGAGTACGTTTGTGTGCTGTGAGGCTGATTTTAGTTTTTGTAGATGTTCAGACGCGTTGATATGACCAACCAAGTTATTATCGTTCTGCCCACCTATGATGACTACTGTGTACTGCTCTGTGAGTTTTTTTTGTGTGTATGTGTCCTGTTCTTGAATAACTTGAGCAAAACGAGCGTTTGTCTTAAAGAAACCGGAGACTGGGAACTGGCTGGGAAGCAATCCACGCAAAACGGAGGACATGTGACGACCGTGTGAATCAGCTAATATGAGCACATTTTATTTCTGCGTGGAAGTGTTGGTTTCATCTCTGGGTAGCACTACTTTACGTAGTTTTGGACGTCTGTGCTTACCAGTTGTGAACAGGTTTGGGTACTGGACGGGATGAAACGAGCAGGTAAGGGAGGAAACTTGGTCATATCATTTAACACACTAAGCCTATTTTGAGTGAAGAGTTGGGGTGGTGTATGTGTGTTTGGTCGAACCGGGTGATAGCAGTTGGAAGGACGGCGAGAATTCCTGACTGTAGTCCAACCGCCGACCGTATTCTTATTGACCTCCTCCAGCGTACTGATCCTTGTGTCAATATAATGTACCAAGTCATTGTACGCCTTGTGACGAACAGCTTTGAATGCGTTAAAGAACGCGATTGTGTCCATTGTTGTGAGTTGGTTAGCAACTTAACGAGAAAAGCAAATGAGCTCACGAGAACTGACAACTAACACTGACAGATATTAGTATAATTTTAAATTTATTACTACGGAAATTGCAAATGAGATATTAAATAAATAAGTAAATAAATAACCTGACAACTAAAATGACAAATAGTAATTTAGGACAACTGCAGATAAATTAATTCGACAATAACTAATGAAATATTATGTGTGTAATGAATAACTACAAAAAGAATCAAGAAAACAAATGGTAAAATATTGGAATAATTCTATTTATGGCGACGAAACTTGAGCAGCGCAACAATAGAGTATGCTATTTATAAGTTAATAATGATGTAATGGTAAACGCACCAGAAAATCTAAATGCACGAAAATAATTAATATTAATGCTTCAAGAAGTTAAATTTATGATTCCGTTTGTACTTACATTATCACTCACTTTATCACACCTTTGAAGGAAGCACTTGAAACAATATGAAATTATATTCGGTCCGTTAGGCTTGAAAATGGATTGTTTTTTTCACGTAACACTCACACAGGACAAAGAATTTTACACTACAATGAAAATTAGGATCTAAATACAACTAATGAATTACAAAAACTCGAATTACAAAAAATAAAATATTAGAAAGATTAAACTGAAAAATAGAGAGCTCATTCACGATCGCAGCCTTATGGTCCCCCTACACGATATAACTTGTCATTGTTGTCCGAAATTGTATCCATAAGTGTCCAATGAGGAATAAGTCACTACAACTATCTTCTATTTCACATTCCCAAAAACAACAATATCACCTCATTTGGACCATCTTATGAAATGCACATTTCTTAACGTGTCAGACCATCACCAAAATCTCACTTCTCTAATCAATTCACTTTAACCTCCTCCGATAGCGTCGCTAAACTCCGTGACATTACATTAATTACGAATTATTTCAAAATCCAGACAGAGGGAAACTAAACTTTAAATACAACGCTTAATAAACAAAGCGAATAGTTAAGACTTTTGAGTTTCTTGGTTATCTTTGGACTTGTAGGTTATGTGCTTGGAAATAATGTTCTTCATATGTTTCATTAATTTTACGCTACGATTCGGTCACTTCAGATCGTCCACCTCACGTAGTAACCAGCCGTGCAAGTAGAAATTCCACATCTAGTGAATAACCCCCAATTTTTTTCTTTTTCTGATCTTGATATTTCTTTAGCAGAACTTTATTGTGCACATCACTTGCAATAATTCTGAAGAATAGTCCTTTGAAGTATTATTTCAGATAATTCAATCAACCCCTTTTTCTGATTTACAAGCCACAGGCATTCCGTAGAATTTTTCCACTTTTATTTGTTTAGATATAACACTCATTCTAATTAAAGAACTGTTGTGGGTAGCTCTGATGAAATATGAAGTTCAAACCACAAATTCCTGCAGAGCATTGTGGTTGTCTCGCAGCGTCATTTTCTGTTCAATTTGTAATTTGTATGAATATTTGCTGATTCAATGGAATGCCATCGTGGTTTTGAGACCTTTTAACTTTTTTGTAAGGTATCAGTAAAAATTCACCTCTAAATTTCTTCTTTGATACTAATTATACTCTCTGTTTAATTGGTTATGTTATTTCATGAATTACCTCTCTTCCTTTTGAAATTAATTTTAACAGTTGACCTGACGTGTTTTGTCAGAGGGAGAATGTTAAACTTTACGCCTATTTCGACATCAGATTGATAAGAAAATTACTAGACAAGTAAATGTTTGCAATTATGTCATTCATAAAATCCATGGTTAAAATTGTTAAGTTTCCATGTTTTTAATTTTTAATTTGGCTAACCTGCTCCTGGCGGTAGCTGCGATCTGAGGGGGAGAGAGAGAACGAAGGAGTCGCTGAGCGCGAGTGGTCAGAGCTTGACGCTCAGATCGAGTAACGGAACTACGGAGGACAAGAGCAGGGTAAAAAAAGAAGGTAGGGGGAAAATGCCTCAGGTTTGAAGCTTGTAGTAGTGCGCGCCTCATTTCAACCAGACATCGCCACCATCTACTCATCTCTAGATATGTACTGTAGCGCTCAATAGATGGCTGCAAGATAGTGTTCACCCATCTCCTATTGGCTGCTATTGTTGGCCTTTGTTTATTACATTCTGTGAGCGCTGCTATACGTTGCATTCTTTGCGAATTTGCAGTAGCACAGTAGATATGCCGCGAATTTTTGTGTGCTGTGTTCCGGGGTACTTCAGTTCATTTGGCGACAACTCGGACATTTCTTTAATCAGATTCCCTGCCCCACCAGAAAGGTAAGTAATTCTTGTTGCCTTAGCGCCACTGCCCACGTTGGCAGACGTACTTAGCTTAGTCGCTTTGCTGCGATTATTGTTCCTTATTTATTTATAAATATATTTGTTACATTCTCTTGTAGACGACAATGGTTAAAATCTCTGGACCTGACTGGTGTGCGGGTCGCACGAAGTATGAGAGTGTGCTCCGCACGTTTTACCCCGGACGACTTCCATGGTATGTTAAATGAAAATGAATGTTACATTAAATATTGAAATTTATTATCTGTAATATCTAAGTAATGTATTCATGAATTAATTCTGTATATGAAATGATGAACATAAATATAATATTATAATAATTTATTGAACCACATAGATCATAACAATGATGTATGGCGTGTCATAGTACTGACAACAATGACAATATTTGCATATAAGAATAACAATACTATAATTATTTTTATACATTTCATAATATTCATTGAACTTAGACTACGTAGAAATTAATATAAAATACAATTATTTTCTACTATTACAGAATATTAATATTTATTAGGCTAGGGTTATTAGATATCTATTGTAGGAATTCTATTATTTTACTTTTATTTTATTAATTTATGTCAGGGTCTATAATTATGGTAAAATAATGTCATTTGATGTTATATCATTTTCTGCATCATGCACCTGAACCTTTCTTCTAATGATTATCTGCAATATATTGTATGTCACACATTAGTTATTGCCTCTGAGGAATTCTTGTTTACTGAAGTAGTTTCTGTCGTAAAAATTGTTTGTTTTGAATGAGTTCAGTATATTAATGCTTTTTAGGTTTAGTGGTAACACATTATACAGCTGTATACCTGTTTTATAAGTGCTTTTTTGGCTAAGAGTGGATGTTATCTGTGATAGATGGATATTTCTGGCCTGTCTAGTGTTGTCAACATGAACAGTGGAATTAAATCTATAGAGTGGTACTTTGTCTAGTAGATCCTTTTTTACAAAATACAAAGTTTCAAAAATGTACATGCATGGCAGTGGAAGTATTTTCAACTTTCCAAATAATGGTTTACATGAAGAAAGTTTATTAGTGTGGTAATTGTTTGTATTATTCTCTTCTGTAAACTAAAAGTTTGTTTTGTTTCTGGTGCTTGTCCCCAAAATATTATACCGTATTTTAGAATGGAATGGACACTGAAGTAAAATTGTGACACCTGCATATTTGCTTCCACTTCTGACTGATGTATGTGATCTTTTTCCAGGTTCGGGATACCTGAAGAGAAATGCCATCCCATCAATCTCTGAGTACCTTTTTGCAAGTATACCCCATGTTTGTATACAAGGTTGTATGTTTCCATTCATATGAGAATGTTATGTAATCTTATTATGAATCAATAGAATTAAGAGCAAGTATGTATTTTCTTTGTGTACATTTCCAGTCAATTGTGTCCTGTTTTCATTTTCTATTTCATATGTTAAGTAAAATATTTCAGTTATACATCGTGTTAACTATTCACAAATGTCAATTTTTGTAGGGAAGGTATTTAATGCTAAATAATTGTGAAATTATGAAGCATGAGATCGAGGGAGTGGAGGGTACAGTACCTGGAAGGGCGGGGTGATCGGAAAGGTTTTGAGAAGTGGAGGGGAATCGGGAACTTCCACGCGCCATAGTGGCCGCCTTTAGAACTAGGCTCGGAGTAAGTCGCGCCTCATTATGTTAGGAGCGCTGAAAGCTGTTAACGCAGCGTTAGTATGGGAGAGGGGAGTCTGGTTTATAGTCTGTGGACTAGAGTGTGCAAGAGAGTACATCTTGTTATTCAGTAATGTCTGGGTGTTTACTATAAGCATTTCAAGTTGTATTCATGTTATAACTAATGTGAGTTTATTAGTTATATTAAATTTATACAATTCCCAGTTCTGTAAGTTTATCTGTTTTTCGGATGTAAAGCCAGTGGTGGCAGCGGAGGACTACCCGATATCTAAGAAATATTTTCCATTAGCTATCGTAAAGTATTCATCTAAAAATCACCGTTTGAAAAGTGTAGCATTTCATGGAAAAATTCAGCAGTGTGGAATCTGCTCGATACTTAGGAACACTACGGTCGACGTTACATTAGGTACATCTTTACACATAAACTGAAATGTATCTATTTTTGTAAGTTTTCTTCATGGTATTTAGTTTTTAAAATTAATAAAAGTGAAAATTTAATATCATGAAGTAGAGAAATATAGAAACTTACACAAGTTGGACAGGATATTATATAAGAAGCCCGGTCAACGCGGGGCAGAATGAGCTAGTATGTGAGGAAGATACGGCGGGGCAGCAGGATTTCAAGAAATGGCGACAGTACGTTTAGATCATTTTCACATAACCAACGTACCACAATACCTAAGACTCGAGCAGTGTGAAATACAAAGACAAACTACATAAATCCTTAATTTTTATCGGTTCGGAACCGAAAAAAATGTTTTAATTCTGATTCTTCGGTTTTGTAATAAACGGTCCACCTTCAATATCGAAAATTAATCAACCAATTTGGAGTTCTACTCTTTATCTTGTTTCTGCTTTAATTTTCATAAACGATTAGTTTTTTATGATAGTGTGAAGAATGATTAATATTTTATAATCTAAGACAAAATATAACCGCAAATGACACAAATGTTACAAACTCTTTATTTTGTAAGTGAAATAATGTCATATTAAACATGTTTACCAAATTTGAATTTGATATTTCAAATCTGCTTATGCATGTAGGTCAATTTAAGATTAATGTAAGATATAATTCGTAACGAGAAGTAATAACTTTTTTTTTCATATTAATTTGTCAAACCAATCGCGGAATAGTGGAAGATATTTTGATCCACGGCTTTGACTATCTCCTACTATGCTACTTATATATCGCAAAAAAGTATAAAAACCAATATACTTGTTGATCGATCTTCCCCCAAATGATCACCTGTAAAAAATCATTAAAAACAGACCACATAAAACGTCAACACGTCGCAGATATCATCAAGTGCTGACAACAACGATAAATTATATTAATAAAACAAGTCTGATCCAAGCATCACAAAAATTTAAAAAAGCATATTAATATTATTAAGAACATATAGAAAATAAGGTTAAATTTTATTATACATGAAACAAAGGAGTATAAATAGATTTGTGTTATTTTTGTCGATAAAGTTTATACACAGTCACACATAAATGAACAGTGATACAATGACCTAGTAACCGCTTGCCACGGTTGCTGTTGCGCCGGCGCGTATAGACAATTTAAAGTAATGAATTTTTTAATCATTTTCCCCATAAATAAATAATTTCATTTAAACGTATTGAGTGATCAAAGTCGGGGAAAGTAGATTACATTAAAGTGGGATCAGTTTGCCATGGAACACACTTGAGCAAAAAGGGCAATTGAAATGGGTAATTAAAAGTCTAGGGATGATAAAAATATCAGATTACTAGAGCGAATATGAGCTTTCATTTCCGCCTAAGTATGTTCGCATCGGTTACAAAAAATTCCCTTTCCTTGAACATCATAGAGATAACGTAAGGAAGGCTATTGCGAGAGTTCGGTTGTTTCATAGGCACTTATATCCTGTATTGTTCAAGGATGCTAGACATATGTTTACAATGTGTACTGTTATGTCGTCAGATAGCACAGCATTCGGCACTAATCTATTTCAAAACTGTGTGTTGAAATATAAATTGTAGTTTCCGGGTAAAATTACTCGGGCAATTTCATTTTTTTTTTCACAAACTTCATAAACTCGTGCATTAAATTACCCGCTACTGTCCAGAATGGTTAACAGGTACATGAAGAATATAAAATAATAGATGGAAGAACACCCGCCCCCNGTGTTATAAAATAAATGGAAAAAAAAAGATGAATACGGGGAAACCATCAATATTTTAAGCCGAAAATGAACAATAACAAACAACTTATCATTGTTTTGTACATATTCATGGTTGCGCTATCGGAATATCTCAGAGATGTTTTTAAAAAATATGGATGCCATGCGGTTGTAATATTTCATTACCAAAAAATGAAATAAATCCCGCTTAAAGAAAATGACTTTATACTTGTATAACTTTAGTAACCCTAACAAATTATACTACTTTACTATTCGATGATACTTTTTTATATCAAGCAAAACTATTTAAAAATATATTTATATACTACAGTTTCTGTCCCAGCAAATTGTTCGTAACCCAACTCTAGACAAGGAATAGTGCAGCGCTTCTGCGCACTAATACAAATCGTGGACGCGTTGCAAAATGACCCTATTTTCTACAATCCCTCCGCAGGTAGAGTGGGGATTGCTGGGGATATTGAACGCGTCAGCAAATTGTATGAGACGTGATACGAGTTCTTGAGACGACACCCAGAAGTTTCTTTATATTCCTTACAATTTTATACTATAATACTATTTTTTGAAATCGCGACGGGGGAAATATATGAGCTAATTCAACTACAAAATGCACCGGAAATCATACATCACAAAGTTATCAATTATTTTATTCAGAACCAATATCAGTGGCATGTGATGCGATTTGTTTGTTGAGTATTATTTTTTATACAATATGAGTATTGTTTTTTATAATTTATTATTTTTATTTATTTTCATTATATTTAAGAAAAAGAAAACAAATTGAAACTCCTGGTTTACATCCAACTGATAAACGTTCTGATAATTGCTGTCAAATAACTTTCACAGCAATTTAATGAGAGGTACTCAGGCATTCGCAAGGCAATTTTCATCTGACAATTGTTATGGTGATGAGATATAAATAAGAATACGAGGTAAGAAATACAATCGTATATAAACTTTATTGTCAAAAAAGTAGTTGCCAACTGCGAATGACCAAATGGGGAATACAAAAACTAAGTTATTCTCCGGAAATAAAAAATGGACCACCTCGTCTTTTCAGATTTAATACTTATAAAAGAAATCATTTAATAAATATGTACTGTAATCATTTATCACTCCAAAATGAATCGTATATATTACGTTCAGTCAAAACTCGAAATCAGTAATAACAAAAGTATTATATGATATCTCGCGTATGGAAAATCCGCCAGTACATGTCCGTGCCATAATTGCTTATAGTCAGAAGTAAACTACTATAAATAAAAAGGATCTAAAACAATATACATAAAAGAAAAAATTTAATCAATATCGAGTACTACAACAATGATGTGATGAAATATATCAGAAATTAACATCACTTACATCATCCGAGATCATATGAAGAACAATGTTTATTGGGAAATTGAAACTCTTATTAACTTCTTTTATTAAAAGCAATAAATTTTCTAAAATAGAAACAATAGTGCCGAAGAAAACTTTATACCGTGGTTTTGAATAGATTTAATTGATTAATATCTTTTATATTTTTGAGAAGGGAATGATACAAAATTATTTCTGAATGATACGGGTCTTTTTGGCAAAGTATTTGACACGCCAGGACTATTACGAGTGTTGTGTTCGTGAACTAGACTGTTCTTTCTAAATCAGAGATAGGATTTTAATAATTCTGTCTGAGATATTATTCTGAGATTGATTATACCTTGCAAGTAATGGGATTGAATTTGAACTTCAGTATTGATCCAAATTAAAATATTGCAAATGATACAAACGAAAGTCTTGCAAATTACTTTAAAGGTCAAAACAATAATTCCAAGTGTACAACGCAAAAACTTTTTAGCAAAAGGCTAAAACAGTCATTGTCACGTTTTAGTAACTGTTCTGTAACAACATGGTGATATTTTGGGGTTGGTCTGATGTTTCTCTAGTGTTCACTGATTGTATTTTAGAGTCATATTAGATTATACTTCTTTCAATCATTACAATTGATTGGTAAACCAAACTGATACATTTTGTCATCTGTTTCATTATTTTCTCTGAAGTAATTTGAGTGCTTTTGCTAAATTATGGTATTTATAGTTTATATCAAGAGTTTATATCAAGAAGGGTTCAGAAGCAGCAGCAACAACCCTTGTCGGAAATATACAAGGATGTACGTACTATTCGTCATAAAAGGTAGTTAGCTCTTTAAAGGCGATGGCAAACCATATATGGGTCTTCCTTATCGCTTTACTCCTTTAAACTGTGTTCTTCGTCATAACGAACATTGCAATATTTTAATATCCTTTATTACAAATACAACAAAAATAGATTTCAGAATAATAATTAAATGAGGTTTGGAACTCTATGAAGTACCTACACTTCAGGGTATTCAATAAAAAATGTTTGAAGCCAAACAAGTTGTTAATATTGCCTATCCACATTACTCTCAATCTGACTGAGCTATCTTTGAGCAGTTACACTAAAATAAACATATGGATACACATTTTGAGAGTACTCATCTTGGTATGGTTTTAAGGAAGTTTCAAAATTCCATAATAAACGTGGAAGGGTATTTTTCACGATATAATTAAAAATATTCTACGTTCACGATTTAAATTCTAAGTTCACAAATGAACATACTCTCGTAACATATCGATATTGTTGTTGTTGCTATATTGTACGTAGATAAGAAATAATCAAGTAACGTTAAAAGTGTTATTCCGCTATTTCAATTGTTGGAGCAGCTGAGCAATACAAAAAAAAGGTGAATAATGTCGATAATCTCTTTCCATCTACAGTAATTGGTGATTTGTCTCTCTTTAAACCACGCTCTGTTGTATTTTACAAACATCGTTCTTTTATTCTTCACTTCCAAAAGCGTTCCGGCGTATTCTCTCTTGCCTTCGATCATCTATTTCATTCCTTGACTTCATGAATCCACATCACATCTACGGAAACAAAATTACATATTTTGTGGATTATACTTGACAGTAAAAATATTAACTCGCTAATTGCTTCCTGCGTGAAATAATTTATTTTCTCATTTCTCTCAAAGTAACCATTTATTCTACTTTATAGGCTCTTATGTGGCTTCTGTGGTCCGCATCTCAAAGTGCCTGCACGGGACGCATGTCAGGGCAAAACACTCTTCAGAGCGGCTTTGAAGGAGTGGCTTGCTCCGAGTGAGATTTTTCCTTTTGAACTCACTCTCTAGCTGCCTTCATCTCACGCAAGTGATGATTTTTTTTCTTGCAATTTTTTTCATTTACTCTTCAAAGTTCAAAGAGAAGATGGTGTGGCAGAAGTAGGACCCACTGAGGGGAAAGGAGATAAGTCGAGTAATCAGAGCATATATCTTTCATATTTGCTGTAGAAGATAGGAAGTTCAGAAAGGCAATACTGAATATCTACAACCCTATAATATGATATCAATGAGCTTCTTTTTATGTAATAGCTCCAAAAATTCACAGTTTGCGTTAAAGTTGTGTGCACTCGAATTAAGAGTTCAATTAAAATACTAACCATGAAAAATACATATTTCATTTTTACTTTGTATATAAACTCACACAGAATAACCCCCCCCCACACACACACACACATATACNTGTGGTTTATTCTGTAATTTATATAAAAAGTAAAAATGAAATATTTATTTTTTATGGTTAGTATTATACGCAAACTGTGAATTTTTAATTTGCGAATAATTTTTACTTTCATATAGATAGCTAACGTAAAGTCTTGTAATCGTGAAAATTTTTGATTGCGACATTCGACAGAAATATCCCTTGGGTGCCCCTAATACCGAAAAATTATAGGTCGTCGTTGGCGCATGTTTTGAATATAGCTAATCAATTTTTGGGTAACAATATACATTTGAAAATATTTCATTTGTTTAAATTTCTTTTGTCGGAGTAGGATAGAAATCGAAGTAGCAATGTTAGCTCTAACAGACAACCTCATTTCAGGTCTTACATTATATCACATCAATTCAACATCTCATATTATTTCACTCACATTGTACAACTTACACAAAATAAAAAGCAGACATCTGATTAGTAAGCTTCCGCAGCAAAATAGCAAACCCACAAACACGTAGTATATAGTGTGGGATGTGGGATACAAAATTTAACTGAAATAAGTAATCGCAAGAAAGTTATGCGAGAGATTGTGCGTATGTGGGGAGACGTTAAGAAAATGTTCAATTTTAAAACAAGGGATATAAAGCGAAAGGTACCCAGTTGAAATTAATTGTTATCGAAATTTAAAAGATATAAAATCAGTTGCATTGTTCTTCATACCAATTGAATGCAGCAATAATTTGGGGAATTTTTATTTTTATAGATTGTGAAAATGACCGGGGGATTTTTAATGTCTGGCATTATAATTTCAATTTCCTCCACAAATCACAGTACGCTAATTCGCTTCGACCCACCTTATCTACAGAACTCATTGAGAGATGACAAAAAACGTACAAATGCCAAGCCAACAACTTGCTTCACTGGCGATTATCCATGCCACTCACTTATGAGAATTTCCGGAGAATTCCCAGGACACATTAATTTTGAATGCTATTTCCCGGTCTAAATAGCCCACTCATATTTCACTATCAGTCACCAAAATCACGAAAACTAAGCTTTAGCACCACAATGTATGAGTATTATGACCGCGACACACAACAAAATGGAAGGTAATTTTTTCCAAGTTATATCAAGTTTCATGTTTAGAGGGATGTAATTAACATCGAAGTACGGAAATTTTCTTAATAAATATTAATGATACATCCACAGAAATACATGTTGGATATTTCAAACATTGTTATAAGTTTATTCATATATACAACTTTAATTTGTGAAATGACCGCAGCACCAATTCAGATTCCAGATAGATAAAGGGGATATATTCTTATAATATTACAACTGTTCACGAGTTTAATATCAAAACTCAATTCTGTAAATTTTTAGTAATTTTTCATTTATTATAAACATTTATGCTTAGTATAAACTGTAAAATTTCGGGATAACTTTTATTTCGTAACTATTATTAACATTTGTGCTTAACTGAACGATCTCATCATCATCTTCAGAAGTTTGAGAAGAAAAAGAAAATACTTGCTGGGAGTGCATTAATTGAAAAGTTGTGTTTCTTTCGAAATCCGAACGTGAAATGTTTTGCACGATTGCTCTAACTTGGTTCGTTCAATTTACGCGTTCCATTGGAACTTCTCCCTTTTCGTCCGATTCGGTGAGCTTCGTCGGAAGTTGTATCTATTTGAGCAGAGGGTCTCGGAGGGTGAGAGGCCGTCAGTCACCATTGTGCGGGGGAACGTCAATTGTCAAGGGCTGCGTAAAATGGCGGACGGAATAAAATTTGGAACACATAAAATTCTGAACCTATCGTATTGTGGTTTTCAACGGCGGAGTATCCTTTGTTATTTATAGGGTTGTCCACAAATATTTTATTATTCGAATCAATCGGATCTCCGGGGTACTTCGTCACAAACCCGCAAAAAAGTAGAAAGTAATCTGATTTCAAACGTTTTATGGAAAATCATTGTAGTATGGAATATTATTTATGTTGAAGTGTTGTTTTCATTAGTTTTTGCAGTGATCAATGTTTAAAACAATGAAAGATCTAGTATTGCTGTTGTGTTCTTTCGACGGCTTCGCCAACATCTTCAGCGGATCTCATTGCAGTTAAATGCCTGCCAGAATCCCATACATTTCCTGTAATTTTCTGTCTGAACTTCAATGATTGAGATCCACTGAAAATGGCATTAGAAAATCTGTACACCGTGCAAGGCAATAAGAAACAATTACCAAGGTAAAATTTGACTAATATTGAAACTCTGTAGGTTAGAGTGAAGGGGAAATGTACATTACACGTCGATACACGTTTATTTTCGTTTCGGTGCAGATGCAATATATTATGCAATACTAAAATCAAGTATCTCTGCTTAGTCTCAAGAAACTTGTCGCGCCAATGAGAGATTAAAGAAAAACGGTGAGAGTGATACAGGAAAATAGGGTGAGGTGATCAGAAATATCGTTGTTAAATTCCCGTCTGGAACGACACCATGTATTCATTGAGACAGGGTTTTTGTCTCGTGACCCTAGGTAAAATAAAGAAGGTTTGCACGCCTTTCGTAAACAAATAATCTATGTAACACGGTACTATTTAACGAACGACTCAAATAACCAAATTATGAGGGTACAACAACATTTAAAGGATATTTTTACCCTTGATTTCGAATTTATAGCAATAAATCTGAAATACAGACAAAGTCATTCAAATTCTCATACGAAGAATTATGAGATCCCATCATTGATTCTTAGAGATGTGTCCTTCCTTGTATTTTCTGAAGAATGACTATGTAGGTCTTACCTTTCCTGTTATATGCAGATTTTTTAGTGTCCGATAAAGAAGCTACTGACGAGAAATTTCTAGAAAATACATTTTATGACAATTGGTGTATGTTCGTTTATATATTATAAGGTCTGATTTAAATTAATAGAAAGACCTACATCGTTTCAATATCAATAACACAATTTTTGCTCATACACTTCTTGATATTTTGTTTATCATGTTGCAAAACACTCGAACGGATGTTACAATCTGTATGATTTAAACGTCGACAAAATTTTGTACGGCATTATTACATGGAGCCATAAAACAATTAAAATCCATATTTCAGATAAACAGCTTACAACCAGACCTCAATATTTTCAAGTGACTTATTTCAGTTGTTATAAAGTTTTTTTTCAGTCGGGACGTTTAAAATCAATTTAATTGAGTAATTCTTTTTACAGTATTTTTATTCAAAGACAAGTCCTTCTAGTTCTGATTACAATCAATCAATTTTATTACACTGAGATCCATTACATAAATTCAGACCAACTCATTTTGTTTCGCAATTTTATTAATTAAATTTTGGAAGACTTACTAGAAATTCTAAAATTTATGTTCATTATGTTGACTGCAGTAAACTGCAGTTGTGAGAACATTTGTATATATAAAGTATTTGGGGAATGTCGTTTTCAAACCCACACAGTTTAATATTTGAATATTATCAAAGTCACTCGAAGAATGATACAATCAAAATGTTTCACATGTAGCCATTTATTAGATCAAATCTCCAAAAAATATAGGAAATACTAATTTTTGGATCATACAAATTATTACAATTGTTTTCTGCATTATTGTATATTTTCATCTAATTTCCCCCAAAATCACATAAACATAGATCACTTGGTTATTTTCGTCTTGTGTCGTGCAGTAATCGTACAATAATGGAACATTTCACTCTAAATTGAGTTAGCGTAGGTATAGTGATACGTGTCACGCAAGATGTAACACAGCTCAAGTATATTGAAATTCGTCGAAACAATGTCAAACGAATATTAAGAGGATAGCGGAGGTCTTTATGTGTGTGTGTAGAATTTCTCTGATTATAATGTATAGTTGTGATCATTATAACTACTATTTCTGCTTACAACCAAAGAAAAGCTTGTAAGATACATACTCCTCGGGAAGTCAAAAGTCGAAAATAACACACAAAACGAGTAAGTCATCCCATTCACTCAGAAGTCCGTGTGAGCTGAGGAAATTGCAGTAAAAAAGGTTCATATGCTCATAAAAACTATTAATAACTTCCAAGCTCCGTATGATGAGTGAGCCCGGAATACCCATGGGGGGCACCGAGAGTAGAGCTCCACGATTTTTTGGTTTCGGAACATAGCGGAGCATCATACTCCGTCCGCTTTGGCCACAGAAATAGCCCGGTGACATCAGGCCTGGTGTAAGTTGGCCAGGGAGTCAATCAAGAAATTGGAGGATGTCTGAAATCCCTATCACCTCACCAGAGTTCGAATGCTGACCCTCTAACCCCTGAGACATACTAATTCCGCATTTGACGTAAATTTCATAAATAAATAATTTAACATTAGTTTAAATAATTTAATTGTAACAAATTATTGTTTTTAATTTAGTGAATTGTATACTGTATTTTATTTCGGTATTCCATTGCTCCATAGCATCTCTACTCTTTGGCATCAACGAATTTTAAAAGGAATTCCCATTCTGTACACACGTCTAAAACGGAGCAATGAGGGAAGCCTGTCCTAATTCCCTAATTTCGAGCTCTCGAGACACCATAATTCCCTTAAGTCTGTTTTTGGCCAACCCCTGACGCGAGCAGCCAGAGAGGGAGCAACTGAATTCTGCCCACCCGTCACGCACTAGCGCAACGGTTTCCGGCACGCCTCGCAACCACCAGGGCGGTCAACCGCTGCTGAAGTTTGGACCCTGGAGAGAAAACACGGGAGGCAGGAGAGACGGTGAGGGGGCACTCGCGCTGCAGTGACTGGTGTCTCAGATTAATATACAATTAAAAAGGTAATTTAGGCTAGGCTAAAACGGAGAATTAGGTGTGGCGGTTCAAAAATGATGGAAAGTAAAACAAATACGAATTCGTGAGTTTCGTACTCCGCGAATAAATAAAATTTTTGTAAATAAGAGAAAATTCTACAAATTTTTCGTTTCTTTTTTTCACCCAGGAATTTCTTTGATTAATAGGACGACACTTTTTAACAAATGAACAAGCGCAAGGAACTAGAATCGTCTTTTCTTTTTTTTTT
>NNCF01126978.1:872595-885525 GCA_002313205.1 Laupala kohalensis
ACTGCCACCGCCGCACCACACATAATATTGTATACATATCACCATCATCACAACGTTGGCTCTATAAATAGTTTAATAATATCTTTTGATCTTATCTCAATAACTCCAAAATAATATGGAAAACGAGGTCAATAACCAAGAATTTACTGGAATCGTCTTGTTTATTTAAAGATATCAGACACATTCCTCTCTTAATTAACACGTGGCATCCTCAGGCATTAGAAATGTATGGATATAATCTAAGATTGTTTAAACCACAATAAAAATTTCATGAGTAATACAAAACGTGGTTATACAGAACAAAAATTGGTAAATGATTGACGAAAACAAAATAATTTTAAAACACATAATTCAGAACGGTACATCAAAGAACGTACTGTTTGAAACGGATAATAATTACCTGTATGCAGTGTTGAATGTCTTCATTTGTAACAGAATATATTAATCGTATTTATCTGTATTCCTTTCACCTCGAAGATGTTGATACACTGATGGAAAAGCTTTCGCTCGGATTAAAATTGGTGAAAAATGTAATTGCATCGAAATATCTAAATTATAGACTTCTCTTTGTATGCTACTAGATAAATCTTCCAATTTTTTTTCTTTTGCTCTCCTTCATCCAATTTGTAACGGTGATACAGAAGATTTGTTTTCACAAAGCCAACCTAGTGTACGGGTCGACGATGAATGACAAGGATGCAGGTGAAAAAATAATGAAGATTGATTACATTTACAAATATCATTGCATTTTCCGGAATGTTAACACAGAAGTTTCGTCGTTTGGGTCACATCTTTACACTTCCATTACTCTGTTGGTACGTATTGATTTTATCTTTTCCAGCTTTATTTTCGCCTGTGAAAAATGAGACGGAGAAATACCTTGCTAAAGCATTTATTTTTGTGACATATCCAATTGTAAACTGATCAAGAGTAAACCTTCTCCGTTGCTATTAGAATGCCACAGTGTTGTTTTTAAACTAATATTTAAGATAAAACATATTTTATATCTAATTCACAAAAAGGGTGGGTCATTGTTTCACTAGCTATTGAAATATAGCTTAACAAAAACCTTTTTAACTAAAAATAATTACGATACTCCAATTTTTTAAATATAATTTCCAATTATTTATGTTTTTCAATAAAGTCTAACAATTTCAAATACTTACATATACTATTTTGAAATTGATTGACACAGTTTAAAGCCATATCTTTGTCATATTTTTAGAATAAGTGGTACGTGTAACCCATGTACGGAAATGCTAAGCTAGAATATTCTTCTCCTTTCGGTGGTTATAAACCTTTTAAACGTTTCTGAAGGAACAGGCTCCCAATTCCATTTTATCCCTGGCTCTTAGATTTATTTATGAACAATTCAAGGTTCAGGAAAGGGGGTGAATCCCTCTTCCACATAACCGCATTTCGGGGAGAATTAAGTTAAAGGAAGGGAACGCGGTTTCCCGCCCTGGAATAGTGAAGGAACAAGACGCTACGACAACGCTACTTGAACCGATAAATTTACCAA
Organism: Laupala kohalensis; assembly: GCA_002313205.1. Taxonomy (NCBI): domain Eukaryota; kingdom Metazoa; phylum Arthropoda; class Insecta; order Orthoptera; family Trigonidiidae; genus Laupala; species Laupala kohalensis. The sequence continues at coordinate 874,118 of NNCF01126978.1, forward strand.
CTGGTAAATGAAACATGTAATAACAATACTTTAGAAATATAACGACGAAAAACAGTGAAGATAGAAACATTTAAAAACTATTATTTTAAAATTTATGAAAATTACATTCGATGTGCAAATATATTAAAGACAATCATTATAAGACACAAAACTGATTTATTTGGTTGAGGACACTGATATGGTTGGGGACACAACGTATCGAGGCCAAGACTCTAGCCTCCACTTTAGGTTCTTTACATTCCATTAGGTTGCAATACTACTCATATCAAATATTGATATGCTAATAATGAAATATTGTGAAATTCACATGTCAAATATTAAAACATTTATGTTTGAGTAGATTTATAGTAAAATTCTAAAATATGCCATATATGTAAATGACGTGATGACTATCATGCTGTACATCTTTTCATTCTAACGTTAGAGTGTAAACTATCCGTATAATTACATATATGGCAGAAAAATGACAGGGTGAGGTCAAAAGTTAATAACAAATTAAGTTATTACGAAAAGTTAAAAGTTGTATATTTTTAGAACCTTGATAAAATGTAGAAAATTGCAGAAAGCACTATAAAAACATTAATTAGTTGCAAAAATATACAAAGCTCAACTTAAATTCCAACGTCGAATTTTGGTTCGGTGACAATAACAGAAGTTTCAAATTTTACACATACTCGTAGTATTTGTTGATTTCAAAAATTCTGTTTCTCAAGAACCTAACGACTTTTACTGTTCATTTTATAGCGAATTAACTATTAATTGTTAGTTCAAATGTGGTCGAGTATATGTGACGTATTTGACGCGGTATTTGTCTAATAAATTAAAATAATTATATAATATCCCTTCACGGTTGAGTTGATACACCCGAAAAGTTCAGTTGCTCCGGTACGCCGCGCCGCGTGCCGAGTGACGATGCAACACTTAAAAGTCTATACACCAGTGCATTGCATATATAAATCGTCGTGAACACAAAATTCATGAGAGAATTTCAAAATTCAAATGAAAATTGATCAAATATATTAATGCAATATTGTAATAGTACAACGTTATATATTATTATAATACTACAATGTAGCATTTCTTTGGGTTCGAGGCAAATACTGAAAGTCTCAGTTATTTTATTACCATTTGAAACCTCTTCTGTGGCTTTGTGAAACGCTCTACGGAAAATAACTGTGAAGTGCGGAATGTGTTTATGTATAATTCATGGTTACCTAGTTTTCCGTTTATATGAAAGATTTATATTGCCACACGTAACGTGGACAATTAGCGGTATACTGCAGGAGACAGATGGTCGTTGTGCGGTTAGATCACGCGTTTAGTTTCGATTTAAGTTCCGCCGCAGTTCATTGCAGTAAAGGATTTATGCCAGAATATTTGTGGAATCAGTATTTCCCTTTCCATTTCCTTCAGTCAATTGTAAGACAGTACTGCAATAAAGTTGTTATTGGATGATTCTAGAGTTGCAGATGTATATTAATATATATAATTCAGATAGAATGTTTTCCATTTTATTGTTAGATTCAAATTACTTCAAAATTTCCAGTTGCCTCTCCATTGGCTCAGAGTTAGCATGCTTACTCGCAACCGAGTCACTCCGGATTCAACTCCCGGCGCGGTCAGAAACAAATTGTAGCTTTTCACTGCAATATCTCAGTTGATATCTTCTAGAAAGTTGACTATCCTTCTTCTATCCACCTCCTCCTGCTCCTAGTATCACTAACCTATGCTATTACTAACTCTTAACACTTTCTATGTGGGTCCAGTTATTAGTAAACCCAGATAACTGGCCCACCTACTAACAATAGCCCCTACCATCCTACCTCCTAAGTTTCAGTAGAACGCTACATTTCCCATTTACTAATACACAATAATAATCACTCACAAATACGTATATAAGTATGGTAAAATATAATTTAAATTACATTTTAAAGTAACCTACATAGTTCTTATTGAAATATGAAAAAAATACGTTGAAAAAAGTTTTTGTATGAGTTTGTCTTTTTCTAAGTGTCAATTTGCATCAATGAATGAGAGATATGCAGATGACTAATTGATATTATTCTCTTAAAGCCGGGTTTTAAAAAATCTATGTAGGTGAATATTGGCATTATCGTATACGTTTTATAAACATTTAATGATAATATCGTTCTAATTTGAACAATCTGATTCCAGACAGATAACCAGAATATTCCACGCATTTTTTAACCATAATACCATTTGGTTTTGTAATGAGTGACATGCATTGTTCTTTAACTTGTGTATTGTATTTAATTATAATTTAACCGAAAAAATATGAATCATTAAATATTTTAAAACCTAGTTATAAATACGCCTTTATTCCACCCACTTTTTCAGTATTGGAAAACTGTCATAGAAACAAGCTGGTAGTGGAATTCTGTCACTACAGCAGGAATGTTTCTTCAAACATGTAATTCAATCGAATATTTAATAAACAGTTTAATAATGGGGCAACAAGTATTTAAAATTGTATGAAGCTGGATTTTAACCAGAATATTAAGTTGGTCATCTTTAAACAAAATTAGTATTTTACTGCTCTTGTGTAAACTGGAATTTGTGAGTTCTAAAGTGTTTCATTTCTAATGAAAACACATATATAGAAAGCAGTGTCTTTTTATTCAAAAGAAGTTAATATAAAAAATAATTACGTTAAAAAATAAAAAATGAAACAGGACAAGATTTCGATCGTGATATCAGATCGTTCCAAGTAGATTTCCGATTCGAATTAAGCGCAAACTCTAACTCGTTTTGTGCAAAACATTGAGAAGGCTGTTTTTTGTACAGAACTAGGTTTCTCATATTATCATAATTGTTTAACATATTTTCTAATCTTGGCTATCTCATTGCCATGGGTGGGAAAATAGTTTTGACTTTGTAATAAAATGCTAATGTTTTTCATTTATTCTACACCTCATACGACGACTATAATGATCCGGAAAGTAAGTGACAGCAATTGTTAGAATGTAATACGCATTTTTGGGATTATGGACCTTTTAGAGCGGTTGAGTCTACAAATAAATTATTAAGCTTTACTCAGTGTTGTGGAAAAAATCTCTGGGTCTCCACACGAAATACGTAGTTGCAGATCGAGTCAATTTTGGACACTAGTTTTCTCATCTCTAGTCGCAAGTAAGAAAACTTTTAATCCTCTCCTCATAAAAGATCCAGTCAAAATATATCTTTATGATCGCACTGACCTAATAAAGAAAGATTTTAGTCATTTCCCTTACCTAGTCACATGAATAAATATTTTGAAAAATTGTATTTTAACCAATTTGATTCTCTGTTTACTTCTTATTTATTCAGCATTTTCTCGATCTAACTCCCCAGCTTAGAGGCAACAGGGAAAAACTATTCAATGGTAAAGCAGAGAAAAAAAGAGATTTAGTCGCTTAAAATAGAAGTCAAATACATTCAAAACATGGAATCGTGTAAATGGAATAGGAAAATAATGGAATAAAATATTTTGAAATGAAAAATGTTTTGAGGAGACAATCTGACAACGTAGAGTAACCCAATATAGTGCAGGTAGAAAGCGAAGCGTTGGTAAGAAGATATACGGGACCCACACACAGGCGTTATCCATGTTTCATGAGACTTTTAACTTCCTTACAAAACTCATTTTCCCGACCCTGAACAATATCTCAGCGTTAGCTCTTTCTCCGCGTCGCATCGCGGAGAGTGAAAGGACGGAAGTAGTCAAGGCAGAGAAAGAGAAACAGGATGCGTAGAGAAGAAAAGGAGAAAACCTCGGAAACCGTGCTCATCTTTCAACAATAATTTTAAGTAATGTTTAAGGACATTTTCATACAAAAAAAGAAAAAAAGTAATTTTTAAATATCTAATGATCATTTTTAGAACTGATGTAGTGTAAGGACATAGAATTAGACGTAATTACTTTTCAATCACAATAATGTGGGCTATATAATTGAATCCAAAGGATATCCGTGCGAGGTTTTTTATAAAAATTTGCGCGTTAAACTATTAAACAGAGAAATAGACGAGGCAGAGAATATAACGCGTAGTATTTTCGTGAATGGAGCAATTTGGAATTATATAAATATGTTGAATTTTCATCGTTCATGAATTAATGAATGCATAACATTAACTATTAAAATCGTGATTTTAATTGGTAATTTCATTCCTTAAGCTACTTACAAAAACCTATAATGATTATATGGGTAAATATTTAATTGAGTCTTTTACCAATAATTTACTCCATCATCTAATACATAATCAGAAGGTGTTGATGCCTCTCTCTAAAGAGGTAAAATACAAAGAAATTTCTTGGAAATAATTTTTGGTAATTTGTTTTGTCCTTTATAAATAGATATCTTGTTTTAATTTTTGTTTTCAAATAGTAAATATTATTAAGGTAGAAAAAAGTTCTAAACATAGATTAGCAAAATTATTTCATGTAATTTAATAAACAATTTTAAATATATATTAAAAACATTGGATTATAAATAGTTTTGTAAATTTTTCATCTATAGAATCGCAATATTCATATTTATTATCAAGCAGCAAATCATATGGATAAAAATTTAAGTAAAAATGATATGGTTCGACACCTGCTTCCAGGTAAAGTTTACTACGGCAACTAAACTACAAATGTAACACTCATTAACATCTCGCGACATGTATATCGGTAGCAAAATTAGACGAAGTTTTCCCTGCTATACGAGACAGAGTTGAAAACCCAATAAGGAACGTTCTAGTGGTTTCTGTGTAGATGGACGATACGCGAGTTCTGTTAATGACTCTCCTGTGGGAAGAATCAATGACTCCCTCTTCCAGAAACTATAGAAGAGTCGTTGGATTAAACGAGAGTTTTGTTGTTTAGTAGGACCAGGAAACATCGTCGAAGAGAAACGGAAATTTCGAGGATACGAGAACTCAAAATACTTCAACTTGTAGTCTGGGTTCCGTGTTTTATATACCTGATGTTATAGAATCATGACATGAAAATGTCTTGCCGAGCAAATTTGTCAAATGATGGTAAAAATCAACCTGTTAAAATATTTATATTTTGGTTAGTTTCTTTTGATTCATATTTCAACTCGTTAAAAAACATTTGTCAAATATTTTAACGTACAAAATCCGTTGTAATAATTTTCGAGTGGTATTTTGCGGTAACATAGTGAAAATGCGTGGTAAAATAGTTTGAAAATTCAAAGAACATAGATCAAAGTAGATAAAACGCTTTTCTCATAATTAACAATAATTCACGAAACAAAAAAAAACGTTAAAACTCAGGTCGTACTAATCAATAAGAATTATGTAAAATGTTCAGACTCATTTAATCATTGCAGACCCGTGGAAATTGTATATCACTACCAGTCGAATTCGTATGGCTCTCTACAACTCGAAGCCTTTGATATTAACTACCGAAAAGAAACATAATATTACTGTATAACACATATTACATTAACTGAGCCTTTTTTATATATTTGTGTATAATATATACCAAAGAACCTTACTCCTTCGTTTATACGCCTCCTGTCTTCTTGCCTTTGACATAAACCATGTTTTCATCTGCCTATATCCCAAACTTTCTCTTCTGTTTTATTGTTATTTGGATAGCGTACTTCTGTTCCTGTTTGATTTTAAAAGCTACTGCTGTCCTATTTCTTACAAGAACACTCGCCGCTTCTGCATTTCGTTTTCTTTCCATTCAGAGTTCAACTTAATGTACACAGTACATCGATTGGAAACACTGATATTTTGAGATCTAAAATATTTTCCACGTTTTTCCGGTTTTTGACTCAACAGGACGCAGATATGATAAAACACCTCTGTCTTAGGGACCTTGATCTCAATTGAAGGGATAGTCCCGTACTTGCTTCCGGAGAGTAAATTAGTTTATTGTTCTCCACGTGGTCNTATATATATATATATATATATATATATATATATATATATATATATATATATTCAAAATATTGTAATGACCTGATATATATACAGGTCATTACAATAAAAGATTTCCAGGAACATACATAACCTAAATGAACAAAAGTAATTATTATTAAAACTGGGAAAGACAAACTTGACAACGTGAATAACTCTCATGTTGTGTGAAAAATTAATTGTAAAGAGTGGACAGCATATATGTTGGACAGACATGAAGTAACCAGGATCAAGGAACATAGGAACTATGTGAAACAACGCATCAATAGGAAATCTTTTATTGTTTTGAACTGGTAAACCTCTTTATTATAATTCTTAGAACATTTGTGCCCTTGCTATATTATATCATTGAATATTTGTGTCGCATATTTTATATCTTTGCATATTTTTACATTGTAGTCTTGGGAAAGGTTACCCCTTTGCGTGGCCGAAACATCGTATATATAAGTAAACCTTGACTGGTTTGTTCGTAAGAAAATTTGTTTTGGACATTTTATCACCCAGTGGTACCTGTCCTTTATAAAGAATACTTTCCCATGTTTATCAGTTGTTTAGAAACAAATATATTTTAGTAAAGTTTGTCGCGCGAAATGTTCATAAAAAGGATTCAATTAATTTCATTGGACAGTGACGGGTTGGTAAGTAAGTACGTGCTGAAGTGTGTATTTTATTTACAACAAGCTTTTTGAAAACAAATAATTCATCATAAAATATTAAATCATTTTCTGCGGTAAAGAAGAAAGTACGTTTATTTGCAATAGGATCCACTAATGTGAAACATGTATGGAAGTATTAGCATTTGATGTTGCATTACTTTAAAAAACTTATCTTATTTATTTTGACACAAAGCTGAAATAGAAGCTTGTTTTTAAAAAGGTTTCTTATTTATTATTTTATTTTATACTTTTTAGCATTAGAATTTGTTAATTTTTTTGTCATAATAATTAATCTTGCTTGTTCATTTGTAATACTCAAAATACCCTTTAAACACAAACTTGTACTAATATAAGTAAATAGCACAAACGATTTAGCATCCGTGAGATACACCTTCCGATAGCATAAACATCTTTTGAGAAACGGTCGTAATGATAAGATAAGAAATTAAAATGACAAGCGTAAGTTATGCTATGCGTTGTACTTACTTGTATGAGAGAGACGGATTGTATTCCCGGGAAGACGGAAGCTTCCCGGGAATAATTCGCTGCAAGTTACCTAGGAATAAAATCGTTTTAAAGAAGAAACCTTCTTAAAGTTTTTATTGGAAATAACCGATTGAATTGAAATTTGGCACACGTACACAAACCCTCTGACAATGCAATGTTATGATGTCTGAGGGAAACTGGTTTAAAACTCAGTTGCAAGATTTGGCCCAAACATACGAACTAAGAAGTGAAGTTAAATAAAAGCTTGTGATGAACATGCTCTTAACGGCATTGATAGTATATTCTCTCATACGCCTCTCCGAGAGATCCACATCTTCGGTGTCTATGTTTTTCCATGATTCACCATACAATATGATTTCATTCATATTACTCTAATTATCAACACATCGAGTAAATCTTGAACGAGGAATCAATCAAATGATTTTACTGTTCACGTAGATTCAAAAAGATGGACCAGACTGCTGAAGAAAAATAACATGCTACACGTATTTTGAGTTCGAAACCGTAAAATCATGATTTCCAAATCTGTTTTAATGACAGGTAACAATTGTTTAACGGTTTCAATACTTTCACATTCGATATCGGATTCGTTGGTATCAGAACTTCATTTCTGAATGAAATAGCGAATTACAGAGCAATTAGCATTCGACCAAATTTTGAAGGTTTTGATTTTAAGGCAAAATATAAATATTTGCCGTACAAAGTGCATGTATTTATTTGTTTTCATCATAAAATTGAAACTTTCTGAAATCAAATCTTTAGCATACAAGTATTTCGTATCATTTTCTCATTCATGTTTCCTCATATGCCCAAATTGAAGATGTCGTTGAGAACATGAAAGCCGATTGTCAGTAGAATACTGCTTCAAAAGAAGAAACTGCGAAAGAAAATTGTTCACAAGTGGACTCAATCGGTCTTTCAAACAGGAAGATCATATTACCGTTTCACTAGTAGAAGATTGCAGTTTCGAAGATTGTCAGTAGAAAGAACAGCATGCACATTTACTTCATCGTTGTCGTAAATTGACACGTTACATAAAAGTACATGTCGAGAAGAGATCTCCGGGATGCTTCGAGGCATACAATGCAATATAACGAATTAGTTTTGTTCTCAAGGGATTTTATTGATATCATCGGTCGTCAATGCTATATTATTGAATAAATAGTTCTATTAAAAAACGGAGCTATTACAGAGATAAAAGGTACTTAGTCTTAGAAACTCAAACATTTTTGGAGGTAACGGTACCCTTCTCGGGTCATCCTTCTTGATACGTAGTGTTTATTTGTGGAGAGACGACAACTCGAACGAAATTACATCGAGTAGATTCTCATACTTCGAGGGATCTTCTGAGCGCGCATCATCATCTAATAGGCACATAGCGAGACCTAAATGGATTCTCATTCGAAAGTAAAATGAAAATTGTAATGACGATTCAGAAAAAATGTTGAAGTTTAGAAACACAGTTTTCTTAATATTATACCTGAAAATAAAATTATACACTAATTTTTCATACATCAAATATGTTTGTACAAATTAACTTAAGAGAACCCAATGTCTGTCACCCAACTGATCCTGTTACACTGGTGGGGGATGATTCAGCAGACCCTTCTAGACGCCGCAATGTCCGTGTCACTTCCCTCCTATATAAGGGACTCTAGTATGAGGGACATGTGTCGATGTTATTCTTCATCCAGTTCTTTCTTATGGGGCAATCACAGGGTGATTTGCTATTTTTAACGTGGTATGTAGCGCCGGATAAAAATAAAATTGTGTTTGTGCACAAATTTGAGCCTAGGATTACGCGGTGAAACAATTTTTCTCGTAGTTTGTGTGTATTAAATACTCAAAAATGGTATAACAAAATCAATAGTTTGCTGTGGTGATAATAATAATAAAAGTTCCTTCATTAGCTGAGATTCAGACTATGAGGCCTGCTCTTCCATGTGTCCGTCTTTGGACTTTCCTATTGTCTTCTTATCTTTTCGTTTTCCTACGAAATATAATTTAGGTCAAATAGTGTTTCGAAATGACCGTGCAGGTGTCGAATTGAAGTCACCTGAAGCGATCAGTCAACTCTCGTTTGCATGTGGGTTCTGCGCAAGCGTAGCTCTGCAAAATTAACATTCCCGCCTTGAAGATATAGTATATTCTTCAGTAACCGGCTGGAGGCCGTGGTGTAAACAGCGAAATTATCCAAGGTGTTAGTCCCTCGCAAAATGGTAGTTTAAACTTACGCCACCAGGGCGCGCCAGTGACCGGTCTCAAGGTTATTAGCTTTCGAAGGAAATATTTCAGAATTCCTGCGTCAGAGCGCGCGGCGGTAGCTCGACCTTTACAGTCGAATAACGAAGGTAGTTCATCTGTGTTTTTTTATTGTATATTTTTAGAGCTGCTTTTTTACGAGGAACGAGGAGAAGACTGAGAAATACGTATTGTATCTTATAAAATTTGTTTTATACTCATTTTTTCATATTGAAACATTTATTTGAAACATTATAAATAGTGTGAATTATTTCTTGATTTGAACTTATTATTGGCATAGTCGATAAAGACTTCCGACAATGAAATCTTATTTTTTATAAGCTCCAATGAGATTAATTCTGCTTCAACAATTGGGGAGTTTTTTAATTTTTTAAGTGATATTCTTGGTATTCATTCTAGTTAAAAACCTGCTCCAGGTTAAAAAGCAGCGGCGCTGTCTCGAGATTCGTGACCTTCTTGCAGATATTTTGTGTTTTGTGTTAAACAAATAGTATTGGGTAAAACATCATCGACAACACATGAAAGTCACGGCGTTTTAATTTGTTTTGTTGCGAATTAGTTTTTCACATCAATTTATATTTCTAATAAATATTACCCAATTAACATTAGAAATACTGTATTTTCCAAAACAAAAAAGCTGACTGTAAAAAAACAGAAAATAAGTGATTTTAGAGACAAGCAAACAAAACATAAGGACAAATTTGTTGGTATAGTTCATAATAAAGGATAGGAAATAAATATTTGAATTTTCTGTGTAATTGTCATAAATTATTTGTTATTTTTTTAAGTACCTTAGAAATCCTTGAGTAGACACAAATTCTATGGACTTCAGTTGTAGGTGTTATAAAAGAGATTACAAACGGCAATATGGGAATCATACCCACTTTTCCTCTTTGTGATGGGAAACTTAAGAGGTCGCGCAACAAAGTCTTCAGTAGTTCAGTTGCTTTGTTGGAACAAGACAAACCTCAGAATTGTAGTGCCGGTCATTTGTATCAATGGAGGAGAAGGTAAGATGAAATGGAGGTACCAATTACGACAAACGTAATAATATCCGACTGCACGAGATGCCCTTAGGCCAAGTTGTTTGAAGTTCCTTCGTCGAGATCAAAGACGAAGTATACAATGCTCGATGTGTCCCGATGTAATTATACAACCGATTGAGATGGAACTGCTGGATAGGGTAACAGGAACTTCATTGTAATTCAAAAGATGATTTTCACAATGAAACATTTCTGATCGTCTTATTGATCTTCTAAATAAATAAACTCTTCTAACAACTATGTGTCTCAATAGTTAGACAATCAATTTTCAGGTAGAATTACGGGTAGGATCTTCTCATAAATGAGATGTACCACCCTTCATTTAATTACATTTATTCAGTATTGTTTTTAGTCAACGTTTCGAGGTTATGGGTTGACCTATTCTTCAGGGCTTACTGTGGATTGTCAGTAGTAAACATAAAAATACATGAAATCCAGTTCCATTACATTTTCCTTAAAATTTTAGATTTGGAAGGTTCCACAATTAAAACCTTCTGTCAGTAGTTACCATCACATTTTAATGAAAATGTAATGGAACTGGATTTCATTTATTTTTATGTGTACTACTGACAATGGTTCTTTTTGCTGATGACACTAATTTACTATGTAAACGCGCCAATGCTCAAAACGTTTGTCTAACCTTTCGACTTGGTTCCATGCTAATCGTCTCATTGTAAACACTGACAAAACAGTGTATATGTCATTTCACAATAGTAATATAAAATCTTTATCCCAGGTTTCTCTTTCTTTACAAAACAATTAAAAACTGTTACGAATACAAAATTCTTAGGTCTCCATTTTCAAGACAACCTCAAATGGAATTGTCTCATTGACAATCTTAATTCCTAATTAAGCAAATTGTGTTACGCATTCCGAATCTTAGTTAACGCAGTTAGTCCACGTATTTCCCGTTGCGTTTATTTTGCAAACGTTTACTCCCATTTACGTTACGGCATTACCTTCTGGGGTAATTCCGGTCAGAGTATTCAAACTTTCAGAATTCAGAAGA
>NNCF01126978.1:885886-898313 GCA_002313205.1 Laupala kohalensis
CCTTGCACCAGTGCTTCTACAAGAATTTATTGATTTTAATAAAAGTTAAATCCGTCTTGTACTTTATCATGCCATTGCTGTAGCACTTTTTAAATAACTTATAACAATTTCAAAAACTATTTTCTTGCATGATTGTGTTGCCGTATGGCTCATATTAATTTAGTTTTATGTGTACTCAACTTTGGCACGGTTGTGTACATTAATTCTGTAGCCCCATCCTGGCCCGGGTTTTTCTCCGTTTTTCCTTCGGGTAGAGGCGGATTTCTTATACAGGTTCTCTAGGCTTTGTCTAGGGGCGTGTTTATTGTAACAAAAAATCGTGAATAAAGTGTTTTTTCAACTCTTATGATTTTTTTAAACACTATACTCAGAATAGTCGATAGTTCGAAAATAACTTGTACATGTAAATTTACAAACATTTTTGCGTTAAATTACAAACACTATATATATAATTCGCAGCTAACTTTTTATCTTATCTAGGAACTTTTGCTGAAATTTTTGAATTCGCCACTGCCTTAGAGCCCTTGATCGGAATTGATGGGATGGTCCCTTGCTTGCTTCCGGAGAGTAAATTAGTTTATTGTCCTCCACGTGGTCATACGCAGTTTGTACTGTTTTTTGACAATTAGAGGTCTACCTATAACCTCGAAACGCTGGCTGAAAAAAATTCTGAATAAATGTAATTAAATGAAGAGTGGTACATCTCATTTATGAGAAGATCCTTCCCGTAATTCTACCTGAAAATTGTCTAACAATTGAGACACAGTTGTTAGAAAAATTTTATTTATTTAGAAGATTCAAAATATGGCTTACTTCCAATTTCGGCATTTACAAAAAAAAAAAAACTTTAATCGACTTTCCTCGACTACATTTTTACTAATCTTTGAAATACTGCAAATCTTGGGCGATGAAAAATTATATTACACTTCAGAATATCATGTAGCAGACAAATTCTCAAGTTTGACAACCTCAAGTTTCATTACCTTTCTCTATTCTACAGATGTATTTAATTTGGTTCCCAATCTTACTGACCAGGCAACATGACCACGCTCAATTCTTCCACATCCCATCAAATATATAAATTAGAACTGGATTCTTGAGGATTATACATCTTATTCTCCTCCAACAAACAAATGTCGAGACGCTAATACTACCGATAAGATATTCAAATATGTTAAGACGATGTCCGTAATAAATCTTATAAACACATCGTTCCAGGCATCATACAGAGAATAATTGTGTAATATTCCAAAATTTCCTACAAATTTTATAAATCATTCACGGTGAGATAATGGAATATTGTGTCGTCAAGCTACTCGGATATGGAATGAAAAGTATCGTTCATAGAGTAATTATGTTATGTTGAATGAAATGGGAGACGAGACCGGGGTTCGAACCCGGGACCTTGAGCTCACCGCGCTCATGCGCTTACCGACTGCTCCATCCCGTTCGCCTCCTGGACCCATCTTCCATCCTCATTCAACTTGCGAGACCCTATGACCTCTGAGGTGGTCTCGTAGAGACAAAACTCCTCATATGAGGCGACTCCCTTAGGAAGTACTTTGTTTTGTGTAGTATTTTCCATTTCTGGTTCACAAACATAGAAATCTCTTAGATTTATGAGAAGATCCTACCCGTAATTCTACCTGAAAATTGATTGTCTAACTATTGAGACACATAGTTGTTAGAAGAGTTTATTTATTTAGAAGATCAATTAGACAATCAGAAATGTTTCATTGTGAAAATCATCTTTTGTATTACAATGAAGTTCCTGTTACCCTATCCAGCAGTTCCATCTCAATCGGTTGTATAATTACATCGGGACACATCGAGCATTGTATACTTCGTCTTTGATCTCGACGAAGGAACTTCAAACAACTTGGCCTAAGGGCATCTCGTGCAGTCGGATATTATTACGTTAACATAACATAATTAATCTGTTACCTGGCGGTGAGGTTCACCGCAATCTAAGAGACTTCATAAAGTGTATAAATAGAAGGTAAGAGTAAAACAAACTAATGTATTTAAAGCAACTGAATGTATATCGTAACAGGGCGAGAGACCTGTCCAACTTCTCTCGAATGCATCGGTCGAGAGAGTGTCTGATCGCTCTCGCGAGCGGTGCCAGCACATGGTCTGGCTGGCAGTGCATAGATTCGCGCTGTAGCGTGAGTTGACGCTCCAATCGCGTAGCAGGACGTGATGACAGTTGCATAATTTCTGGCGGGAAGCGCCACCAGAATAATCTATATGAGGCGTCGTTGTTCACAGATGCTCATGTCACCTTCGCACAAAGAGTGAGTTTAGAAATGACTCACTTGTCTTAATAATGTTACAAACAAACAAAAATGTCTGAACAATATTCTTCACAGGCAGATTTTCAATGGTCATTAATAAGTGAATAGATTCATTATGTTTCACATTTGGTATTTTTATTTTAGAAATGAAAGAATATGATCTTTATGACTGCGCTTGATATGTGGATCATTGGACTACCTGCTTCCCCAGGGATCAGCAGCAGCCCCAGATCAGCACAATAGCATCGAGGCTCAACAGCAACCTTGCTCTGAGTCCAGTGCATTTGTTTGCCTCAACCAGTGTATTTATTACTATAGAAATTCCGTTAATTTGAAAGAAAAAAACACGAAAGTATAATAAGATAAAAATGACACGAAACACTACAGACAAATATTAATAACTAGACATTACAAAACCTCAAAGACTAAATATTTAGAAAGACTTTATTAGTATTATTGAATATCACTCGTAATGTAGGTTGGTTAGGCTGAAGAGCGGGTCTAACGGACCTAGCTTGGCCACAAAATAAGAATATAAAGATATTACACATAAAAGTGAAACTTGGGCAAGTTGTTGACATACGAAAAAAAAAGGAATCCACCCTTAAAGGGGTGAAATGAGAGTTGGAACGTTTTATGTAATGTATCCCACCATAATTCTGAAGTGCCAAGAGAAATTTCAACCAAACTTGATACGTAGATGACAATCTGACAACAAGCAATGGAGGGGTAAGATGTAAGGTATCCCTGTCACCCCTAGGGAGAGTGAGGTAAGTGGGTGACATGAAAAAATAATGAAAAAAAAAACGAAACCATATTTTCGATGCTGTTGAGACGTCCCCGATGCATTGTTAGTTGACAATCAATCCCGCATTTGACGTAATATACCCCTAGGATCCCTGGGGTAGGGGTGGGAAAACACAACTGACATTGGTGTTGAATGCATCGTTTCTTAAGACGCAGAACAGTAGAGTCACACTCTTAATGCCGCTTGAGTCCATGACCTTCCCCTGTGAAGGAATATACTATTTTTGGGAAGGAGATGAAACGGGGATGATACATAAAATATATGAAAATGACGGATATTCGTGTTGATGATATAGTTTTCGTGGTCGCTGAAATTAGTGGTGACATTCTCGTAGATGCCGAAGTACACACTCAGTCCGTATAAGCCCCAGTGTGAGCGAGTATGTGTGAGCGTTGGAAGTAAGAGAGTAAGGGTATTTGCGAGTGTATGTGTGTGCGTGTGAGTGAAGACGAATGTGAGTAGACTAATTAATTTAGACGAGGGCCCACGTCAACACACCTCAGCAAAAGACCATTCTACTTGTTTGTCAATGCATTCAAGTAAATAACACTCCATCTCATTATAAACGGACTGTCGAAGACTGTCAGGCTTGCAGCGAAGTCCTGAACTCGTTACAAGTACCTGGTCAAAGTTCAGTAATGTTCGTTATATAGTAAAATCGTCAAAGGAAACATTCTACCAGGAATGCAAACACCTTCCCATAACAGTTGTTATGGGATGTTAACAAGAATAATGCTAGAATTTTAAATTTCTGAGGCCAGGGCTATCGGACATGCCAAAGTACATCCTGAACCTACAATAATCCCGATTATTATTATTCAAGTATTGCACAAAAACACAAAGAATTTATAGCTTCGTTATGTAAATATATCTTCTGTGTACCACGCACGTGGAGAAGATATGTGATAACTTTCGGTCAGATGAAAATGGCGAGCCGGGAATCGAACCCGGCACTCCTGCTTTGATCGTTAACCACTACATCACCCGTTTGCCTTTCACAGCAGTACACCATTTCCACTCAGACCCAAAACCCGGAAGACCTGAGACACATCCCCATAAGTGAACCAGGCGGCACACAATGCTGAGTGCACTGAATTACCGGTTTCACACGTACCTACGTGTTAAGGTTCTTTATACATATATTTCTTCCCTGTAATTTATCACATATAATCATAAGTTATCACATATCTTTTCCACGTGTATGGTACACGGAAGAAATATATACATGACAAACCTTCACACGTAGGTACGTGTGAAACCGGCAATTCAGTGCACACAGCGTTGTGTGCTGACTGGTAGTATAGCTTGATTTTTTATAGAAAGAGTATAAAATTGACAATGCTTCTAGAAGGAAATGAATAATAATTGGGTGCGTGCAGTAATTCTATGAAATGTCTCCAATATGATGTGATAAACATTAATGTTACGTTTATAATATATTTCGGTGCGATTGAGAAGTGAACACAATGTAAGGAGCTTAATGGCGATTAATAATATAAGTACAAAAATCTGAAAATCACTCGAGTAACGCCATGAGCACTCAGCTAGTAGAATTCAAACAAAGATGAAAGATAAAGGATTTATAAAAAATGTTGTGAATCATCTTGTACTTTCCGAAAAATATCACCATTACAGAGTTTATAATAAAATAAGTTTTCGGCGACGGAAGATCAATATATATATTGATAATCAAGTGATCATATTATATACCTTCGTAAATTAAGTTAAATTTGTTTTGGA
Organism: Laupala kohalensis; assembly: GCA_002313205.1. NCBI lineage: Eukaryota > Metazoa > Arthropoda > Insecta > Orthoptera > Trigonidiidae > Laupala > Laupala kohalensis. Next base: position 890,732 of record NNCF01126978.1, read on the forward strand.
CAAACAGACACAACCAGTCCATGAGGCGTATATATATATTGAAGGAAACTTTTGAATATATTGAAGCAATGGAAAACATTTCCAGCAATTAGGTACGCCAGCAGTCACAGGCGCGCTGTTGTCGCCCAGGACGGCAGCGGCGAGGCGGCGATGGCGGGAACTAAATCGACCTCCTCAGCATCCACAAGCTTATCTCTGTTGTAGATCAGTCTACTAGTCTCGTCCACTTCGGAGTAATTCTGTTCCGTTGCGAGATAGTGCTGAATACGTGACCACAGAAGATTACTATCGGCGCAAAATTACGAGCATTCAAGTTTTGCGGTCAATGGAACATAAACAATGATATCCACCGAACCAGAGGTACAAAACCATTGTACCTACTTCTCCGCGTTTTTCGGTCTTTGTACGATGACAAAATGCAAATATCTCTGCTACTACAGAAACAACGGAAAAACTATGAACTCCAACAAACCGAGAGCTCATAACACAAAATATCTCCATGGCACGTTCATACATGCAATTATAACTCTACATAAAGAACCATTTTCGTATCATAACAAGGGAGGTTAGAAAGTTCAGTCACTGAAAGATCACGTGAAAAGTGGCATAAAAAATTCAAAAAATTCAACCTAAGTTCCCTGATTGGTACAGGGATGCGATTCGCCAGTTCTGAAAGAACCACAGTCGTACTTAAAGACGTTTCCTCCTACAACGCGAACTACGCAGGTTTTATGCACAAAGATCACCATACTTATTTAATTCTGTTTATGATTTAGAGAATGTGTGATAGCCTAGTTAATTCTGAGACCTTCATATATTTCTTGACTTTATAAATATCATAAAACCTGTGTACCGCAATTCAATAACAAATTTCCGTCAATGTTTGGTTCCTCAAACTCTATTATCGTTATTATACCTTAGGTTTCATTTTTTAAAGCTATATTCTTCCTGTACTTAGAATTTATATATTGTTACATGATTTTCAAGATATGTATGTAGTGAGGCATCAGTGAGAGATTTCTTACGACGTAAATAACCACTTGTGCGGATGTAATACATACTAATTATTCAGTTCTATATAAAAAAGAGAGTTAGAGCCGTACTTTTGTCTCCATATGAAAAATCTATTAGATTAAACTTAAAAAAGTTATCGTGTTCGTGCATCGATACTTCTTTAAACACATTATCATTTTTCTTTCTGTTTCAGTGTTCTTCTTTGGTAACGATTCTATGTTCAAATAAGAACAGTCTATGTTTGTGATTATTGTACAATATTTGAGAATGTTTTGTTCATACATGTTGTTAGTTATTTTCCATACTGATAAGAAAGCAAAGAAAATAAATTGTTTGGTCTTCGAACCACTTCTCTACTTCCACGTAACGGATCTCATCTTTATTAGTTCGTCCTCACTCTAATCAAATATGTATTACACTATTGTATATCTTGAGTCTCATTCTAATTTTAATTCGATAATATTTGATGGCATATTTGCAATTTTTCTCCAAACTCTTTGCAGAGATTGAATAGTTGATCTGCAATCTGTCGAGAAGATGCATCTCTTGTCTTCAAAAACCTGTCAGGGGTGTGCGGAACGTTCTCACGAGAACACTCTACTCCCCAAATAGCCTCATCTATCACTTTCAATTTTTCTCCAGAATTTATTTCCACCAGAAGTGGTAGTGTAACTATCGCCATGTGTTCGCAACTCTGACGCTAGGGGCCGCAGACAACTGATATTTCATAGCGAGTACCGCAATCATCTCGCGGTTGCCTTTTCACATTCGCTAATAAACCAGGAGGCAGCGAATAACGTGTACCTGAGTTCCCACCACAAACTATAAACTCCCACTCAGCAATCTTTCAACAGTTCTTATGAGAGGTTCTATGCAAATTAAGTATATTTTTGCAGTATTACTGCATGCACAATTAACATTTTTATTCAAATTGTAGCTCAGTTCTATTATTTTTTTAAAAAGATAATCTGCCATTTGCAATGCTAAAAAATAAAAGGACGCAGCCGCAGAAGGAAGGTTTGTATGTTCATCCAGTCGAAGTCAATGAAATATACTGTGTGCTTAACCCCTGTAAGTTATTTAACTTAAAGTTATATATTATGTACATCCATAAACACCACACGTCTTTCGTAAGAGAAAATCACAATGAGAACTCTCGTCACGTTGTAAGCGTTCATTCAAATGAGCTGCACACTCTTCAGGACACTTGAGCTTTATTTTTTCGGTCGTAGACGGAGTAAGACTTTATAGAAAAATATTTTAATTCGTTCTATTGGAACTATTTAGAATATATCCATTATCATATTGAAAGTTCTTTTCAGCCCATAACATAACTTTCGTTTTAAAATAACTACTTGTAGAATTATTGGTCATCGTTCAGAATGATATACTTAGGCAGCTAAATTGTATTTTAAATTTAAAAAATGAACTTGATTTTGTAAATAAATGAAACTGAAAAATTAAACTATGTACATGGCTATCCAACGTTTTTCTCTTTACAGTATAGTCAATTTGGATTCTATGAACTGGATTTAAAAGAATAGTTTTTTGAATATTCACACATTTTCTTCTCAATCTAAAAGTTTTCTTGTCTTTCCCTAAAAGTCGCCTCTAATCTTAAATAAACAAAAACGCATATATTGAATGACATTAAAACAATTTTTGTCTTTAATTTCACTTACCTTTTAAATATGTTTATCGTTCTATATGTCAGCTTAAACCAATGAAGAGGAACCTAAAAAAATAAAAAGGTTTCAAGTTTTAAAAATCTAATTTCACTTTTTTATCACAAAATGTTTTCCTTTAAATCTATGGAATCTAAAAAATAGGGTATTGCATAATGTAATAGACCAATAGTCTTCGGCGCTTTTTTATTATAAACTATCGACGAATCTAATACTTCAAATAGATGACTATTAAGGACGAATCGAACTAATGAAGAGGTCAAGAGAAAGTAAATATGTAACGCTCTAAAAAATATCATTATGACTACATGAGCAGTGGAGAAGATAAAAGGCGCTCTCAGAAGTTGAACGGAAGAAATGAAAGCTCTAGAGTCGCACAAGTTCATTTACGTGAGGAATGTCTTGTGATAACGAAAATGCGCCGATAGTGAGAACAATAAATTTTCTAAATGGAACGAAAAGGAAGAGACAAAGAGGGTGTTATGATGGAAGATGCCGCAGGTATTGATCATGTGAAAGAACAATCTGGAATGGAATGCATTTTCTCATTATATTACTTCCAATATTTTATCAGCGAAAATTAAACGCATAAAATATAGTAAACTAAGCTACGTTTTAAAGAAATTTGTTTTAGGTACTATGCGATTACTTTTAAGAGAGAGAAAATGTACAAAAGTATGTTTGGCATTGTGTAAACTTTGAAGGATATTTTGCCTTGATATTCCAGTTACAGGTGAGAGCAGCAGTACGATATAAGTTTGTAGACACATATTTTAGATTCATAATTATGACATTCAACAATTGCGAATGCACCCGAAAGCATCCAAAATACATACAAAACATTAGTTACTGTAAAAAAATTAAATATCCATTGACAATATTGATTAATAATATTTAAAAGGGAAAGGAATAAATGAAACTTTAACAAAATTAAGAAAATATTGAGATAAAATTATAAAAACTATTAAAATATATTTTTATGAAAATAAATATTTAAATAACAATATAAAAATTACAAAAAATATTAAACAACAAACGAATAGTCAAAAATAACCTCGATCTATCGGCGCTACAACTCGAAGTGAGTTTTGTCCTACTCAACTACTTCACTTCATTTCCTCTTCATATTAAATTCGACCAGATTAAACAGACAACTGATTTTTATTAAAACATGTCACAAGTAATCATAAATCCTTAAAAACACACGAAACACATTAAAATATTAAAACGTATACACAACTTCCTCTTCATATTATTTGCAATTATTTTTGAGTAAACAAAAACAGCAAGTGGTTCCAAAAGAGAAATGTGTTCCATGATTTCTTACAGGACATGATAGACAATGCAACTATTTCTTCAGAAAACAGATTAAAAGGATGGGAAAATGAAGACAGAGATTATTTAGTGGAAGCAAAGAAGTAACACCGTAACATGTATTGAGGGATCTCCCATATGTGCCTAAGAAGGGATAAAATTCTTAAATGAAAAGAGAAGAATGGATACAGTTTTTGTGGAAAGATGGGGAGGAACTGACAGGACACAAGTGTATTTGAACTGTTTATCAATAAGTCACGGAATTGGGAAGTATATATTATATTTTGCGTCCAGGCAGATATGTGGGTTCGATTACTCTTTCGTAGCTAACACCGTTGACGCGGTACAGAACATTCTAATGTTCTGGGATGGCTTTGCTGTCCAGTTAAAACACTTTTCTATTTTAGGGCACCAGTTCATAGACGAGTATCATCAGGAAAATTCCAGCATTGCTTTAGTATTACTGCTAGACTTACAAAGAGCAAATTTTTAAAATCCAGTACTTCTTCTTTTATCACTACAATTAATTAGTGTGGAATGAAATCAAAACATAATTTTAAAGTGATCTCCCGTTGAAAACCGTGCATGCCAACATGAATGGCGGGAGGAACATAGGACATGACGAAATGGTAATGGCTGCTTTGGTGTCCACTTCATGTGTGTATGTGAAAGTGTGTTTCGCTTTCAGATGCGTGGAGTGTGAGGCAAAGTGGAGCGGGGGGTAGTTGGCTTTAACCTTCCACCCTCTGTTGACGGATTTATTGCAGCAATTTTCCGCAACGCAAAACTGTCTCCCCGGATGTCGCCACCAGTCCACGACGCAATGGGACGGAACGCGAATTTTCGCACAAAAATCCTTGTCACATGGGTTATTCGAAAAGAAATAGATTCAGAACGGTCATACTAATAAATATATTTTCTTCTTTCTCTCATGTTTCTCTACATTTTCCCTGAAACAGAATAACAGCTCGCTTGACTTGTTAAAGTATGTTATGCGTTTCACAATTTAATGCACATTATTTCTCTGACNGAAGGATTTGTGCAGAATGTCGTTGCAGTTCATTGGCAAGTTTACTATATTTGCGAATATTATCGCCGTGCCTACAGGTTTCTGTTAAGAGGAGCAGCAATGTCAATATGAAGGGTCGATCACATCTTTTTATCGACTATTGTGATGTTGGGTTTGTTGTTTTTTAGAGCTTTGTGCGTGTGAATGGTGCTTTTATGGTGAATGATGCGTTATGCCAGCTATCTTATTATGGCGTTGTAAATATTCACATTTCGCCACTCATGCGCGACCAGATGTACTGTAATCAGTATTAGTGTGGATGTTAGATAATCGGCATTCATCGTTGGTTATTGTTGTTGTTGTTATTATTAAACTGTTACATACACCAAAGCTGTATTTTAAGTGTATCCTAGACGCATAAATACACGAAAAAAACAAAACATTAATCGTTGAAGTTGAACCAAATAGTAAATATACATTTGTCTCTTCAGTACACCCACCATAAATGGAACAGTAACTGATATTTTGAATTTAATGGACCAATACAGTAATTCGGTTTGGATGATTTGCATTTTCATTCAAACAAATTTCTTAATAAAAATCCTGAATAAATAAAAGAAGGGAAAGTGTTTATATATGTTTGTTACCACGTATCATCTAAATTATGGGACCGAACTAGAGAAAACACATAATTCGCGCAAAGGAATTTTAAGTGGTTAACACTTGCTGTCGAGTTAATACTCCCAGACGCCGTAATTCGAACATCAAGCAACACCTAAGTACAGTCCCAAAAAGGACAGTTTCAATGTCTCCAAAAGGAAACCCGTCACATATTTCACAATTGGACGGAATAAGTCGGGAATAGATAATATAAGGGAAAAATTAAATCTTTATTGCGAAATACTCCTTCATTTAACTAATTTTTAATTTGGGACAGATACGTTACCTCTGTATAATGCTATGTGGATTTGTTACATACATTACTAAACTAGAAAAGTAAGGAGATATTTTTTGCCTAACACGTTCTTAAGAACTTTTTGACAGTAAAATATCGTAATTATAATTGTTATTTTTTACATGAAGGTATTTACACTTGCATGTATTCAATATTTATTCTCGGACACATTGGAATAATGTGCGTCCGAAAGTAATTTATCGTTACTATTATACTCGGATTATTCTACAATTTCAAATTTCTGTGTTGTGTTACCTTCCCCTGTGGCAACCCGCTAATTTAACTCTCCGTAACAGACTTACATAAACTTTGGAAGACGAAACAACCCCTTTTTTCCCACTGTATCTCTGCACCCATTACAACGTTGTCGGGATCCTTGGACGTGTAGGGCCTAATCTTACGAATCGACACCAACACAGCTCTTGTTAAATTGTCAGTTTCCACTGTTCGGAAGGAAGCTTTGGTGTCATATATAACGTAGTATGTACAAAATTTCTCTATTCTTATATTTCCAATATTTCGCTTTTCACCACGANATAACGTAGTATGTACAACATTTCTCTATTCTTATATTTCCAATATTTCGCTTTTCACCACGATGCACAAGAGACATTGTCCTGACTAATGAATCAGCGTACAGAAAAAAATAATGAAGGTGGGAACTTGAAATTTTTACTTCTGTACTGTACAGGCTCACTTAAAGGTTTTTGTTTTATAATTTCCGATTTATAGGGATGAACCTGTATACAGGTGGGCCTTCTAACCCCTAAGATTATGAAAGAGATTGAAAATTGTCGTATTTTCTTCCGGGATTGTATTTTCCTTTCTTTCAATACCAGTACTAATGCATTTCATCGGTTTCAAAGAATGTGTAGGTCAAGTTTTTACAATGAACGTATGGAAAAGTGAAAGTCTCCAGAAGTAAAATGTTTAGACGCAGTAATAGCTTTCGAGAATCTCAAATTTGATGTACTAGATAACGTTCGTAATTAATTTTGGGGAGGCGAAGGATTGGACACAATATAGTGTGAAATCAGGCTAAAGTGTGAACACAATATCAATAGTAATTCAAGAAAGAATATTTGTGACAAAATTCACGCGAGAAATGCCGCGGGTGACCTAGTTGACCATGCATTAGTATATTTTTAGAAACATTTATTTTCAAGACGGGATTTTTATTTCCTCATCTCTGGGAAGTTGAGTAAAATATTTGTTTTCCTTTTCTCGTAGTTAGATTTAAATCAGTATCTCAAACCAAATAAACATACCAGTACGAAAATTAATAGGTCAGGTTCTCCTCACTTTGCTGAGACAAGTTTTGGATATGTTTTTTATCTGATTATTAGTTTTATTGTCTTCTTACAGCGTAGATATAAAATTTGTCAAAATGTCGAAGTAACTTACTCCACACACATGACTTGACAAATGTTTGTATAAAACTTTCATGAACGAGAATTGCATTTGACCATTGAGCAAATGGGTGACTCGATGGTAGCACAAATACTGGGAAGTCTATTGTTCAGCTTCGTTTCCTAATAAATATTAATTTAAAATTTTCATTTTTTTACTGAATCCACGTCTCCCTTTACCTACGTTAATTTTTTT
>NNCF01126978.1:899338-914173 GCA_002313205.1 Laupala kohalensis
GGATTCTTTACAGCGGATGTTATGCTGTTTATGGCCACTGCAAATAAGGTCACACTCAGGACTGAGCCCTGAGGAACACCGTTCTCTTGAAGAAGAAGATCCGAGGTGTCTCTTCCAATTCTGTAACGGAAGGAACGCTGATCCAAAAAGGTCTGTAATATCAGAGGAAGATGTCCTTTAAATCCCCAGGCATATAGTTGTTTTAAAATGCCCTGACGCCAAGTAGTATCATAAGCTTTCTCGATGTCAAGGAATATTCCGACGACATGTTGTCTTCGGATGAAAGTATCTTGAATTACTGTTTCCAGGACAAGTAAGTTGTCCAAGGTGGAATGGAACACACTGAGATCGACGCAGCAGGTTATGCCTTTCAAGATACCAGACGAGACGACGGTTGATAATTCTCTCCAGACTTTTACCGGCGCAACTCGTCAAGGTAATGCTTCGATAACTACTGACGGCCGTTTTGTGCTTTCCTGCTTTTAGTAAAGGGATAAGCGTTACTACCTTCCAGGAATTAGGAATGAAAGGGAAAGCGTTAAACAGAGAATAAAGGGGAAGAAAGGAATAGGAGGGGAAGAGAAAATGCTCACGCATGTACGAAACTAAGCGGCAGTGCAAGAGTGGTTAAACATGGAGCTGATAAATACGAGAAGGAGAAATTAGAAGAATCAGGTTGTGTGAAGGGGGTGGGTGTATACCTTTAGGGAAGGTGGGGCACGTCATAAGGATTGAGAATTCCATAGCAACCGATAGCCGCAAACATGCAGAGGTTTAAGATCGGAAAGGAAACCAGAGAGTGATTCATTTGAAACATTTATTGGACATAATGAGTATAAATGGTGTAGAACATTAATGCAGTTCTAATGTTACAACAGATATTCGAAGTTTGCACCATCAGACGCCACGCGTGCCTAAAACCGACGGAGCATTGACTACCAGACACTCTGGAATACACCGGGAGTTTTTTTATTGTAGCAGCTCCGTAGACGATTCTTGCGACCAGATCCATTTCAGACTCCACAGGATCGCGATACATGAGAGATTTCATGGCTCCCACAGAAAGAAATCAAGGCTCGATAAATACGGTGAGCATGGGGTCCAAGGAACCAGTCAACCACGCCCAATCCATCGATGCGGGCATGACCTGTTCCAATGCCTACGAACAGGCAGTCCAAAATGAGCAGGCGCCCCATCATATAGGAACCAAATGCTGCGCCTCACATTTGCTGGAACATCTTCAAGCAAGCTGGGAAGAACCTGTTCCAGAAAGGTCTGACAATTCACGACGGTCAAGCGGGATGGTAAAAGGTACGGCCCGACCCAACCCACCCACGCCTTAACTGTGAAGCAATGTTGTGCCGCACACCGTGGGGGTTTTCTGGAGCTCACAAATGCTTATTGTGGTGATTAAATACGTCATCCCTAGTGAATGTGACCTCGTCAGTAAACAACACATAAGTTGGGAAATTAACATCTCGTCCAATTGGTTTGCAGAAACCACTGTGGGAAACGCACATGTGCAAGATGGTCATCGGGGTGTAATAACTGCACCCTTTGGAGACGAAAGGTGTTTAAGGACTCGGCGTTCAAAACACGGTGGACACTCTTAAGTCCAAGCCAACGGCACGTATGCTGGTGCTTGGATTAGTCTCCACCCAACACACGCCTTTCTAACTACCGAACGCGTCGATCGTGGTCTGACCTCTCTAGCCCGACCACTTCTTAATGACCCCTAATCGTACAAATTTCGATGCAGACGTTCAAACAAACTGTGGTGCGGTTGATGTCTGTCTGGGAAGCGTTCTCGATAAATGGACTCACCTATTCCATACATTAAGTGCATGTCTGCAAGCTTAATGTTCGATGCTCGTCGTATAATGGCTAGCGCTCGAATGAGGAAATTCTCACGTTCCCCTCCTGTACTCGCGTGTACAGCACAACCTAACGGCGTAAGATGACGTTTGCGGCCATGGGTTGCTTTGAAATTCTCAATCCTTATGACGTGCTTCACCACTCCTAGAGGTTTGTCGCAACATTACTCAGACACTCTGTACATATATATTCGGGTTATGCACTACGTTAGCTCTGTGTTATTTTATAATAGTGTTTTAGTTAGCTTTCATTGTATTTTTTTTTAACTTTAGTCTAGCAAAACAAAATATGGAGAATTTTTCAGATTTATTGTAATAATTAAACATTTTTGTGGGGCTTTGAGAGCTCGTCAACAGCAAGGTCATTAGAGCCCATATAATTAAACACTTACTTCGAAAAGTGCATAGTAGAAATTACAAGAAAAACAAAAACATGAATTTTCATGGTTTCTTCATACCACATGGGAAGTAAAAATTCGAAATCCGCACTCCAAAAACATACAAGAGCAAAAAAAGAACTTCTCTAAAACAATGGAGTACTTACTGGAGTATAAATTCAATGAGTCGTAACGGGCAAATTATGCATCTGATAGGAAAAGCGTAAGGAAACAATTTATAATTTTTTCTACTTCCTTTATATCATCAGCCACTTTTCTTCGAAAAGTTCAATGTTAACATGTTAAAAATAAAAAATGCCCATTTTAAAACGCGTTTTTGCAATTGTTTCGTATTTTCCGAACATTATTGGGGCAGCAATTTTGAAATTCGAAATCAGCACACTTAGAAACATATCGGACCATATATTCAGAAATTCTCCAAAACACTTAAGGAACGTGCTGAAGTGCGAATTCATTGCGTTTTAATGGCAACTATTCGACAGTCGAAAACACGTAAAAGGGATTGATTATAGGAAATTGTCCAGTTTTTGCCGAAAACATAATTTTTCTTTAAAACGTTTAAGTTTCGTGTAAAAAGCAAAAAACTAAATAATCTAAGTTTTTTGTAGTTTTTCAGTTTTCTTTCATATTTCTCGAATGGACAAAGTTGAAACTCGTATTCAGCGACCCAAAACCAAAAAGGAACAAACTATCAGAGCTTCTCCAAAACTTTCCGGTTACACTGTTTTTCTCATTGAATGCACTATAATGGAGAAAGCACAATACTATTGTCACATTCATCCTTAGACAAGGTCACGCTTCATCATGCTTCAGTAAATCTCGATAGTCCACGACGGTTATCAGTTCATAAATATTTTATATATTGTTTGGACATACTTAAGTTCATGAATGATAACAAGAACGTTTCATAAATGTATTCTATTTTCGCTATCACCACGCTAATGGAAGTACGCACCGCGTCATGTAAGACGACATGTGTGTACGAAAGACATGTTACTAGTGCTTAAAGACCAGAGTAGACTCATATGGTAAGCTGAGCCAGTGACTAAAAATGCCAGGAGCAACGAAACTTTGCTTTAAATTACTCACGACTATGGCTAAAAGAATCACAGAAACAGAGCGATTTGATCGTGTATTAAGCAAAGTAAGTATATTGAAATATTTCTTAATTTTGATTTATTTAATTGCATTCTAAGTGTAAAAGTTACAATATTTCTTTCCTAATACTAGCAGTCTTTAAAATGAATGTCAAAGAAACTCTTCAGAACAAAATAAAATTATTTTCACTTAGCAGTAGCACTTAATTTATCCCACGTTTGGTAGTAAAAATAAACATTCATAAGGGTAGAGACAAGCTAAAATACCCCACTTACATCAAAGTTATTATATCCATCTCATGTTTCTTCTGACACGAGTATTGCAGATCACGGTTTAATAATTTCGTGTTTAAGTATTTCCGAAAAACATTTTCACAATCAGAATCCATACTCTAGGTAAACAACAAAATAAAATTCTTATAATAATTATTTTTAATTCAACAGCACAAACATGAGAAGTATTATATAGTTTAAAAACCCCTAGATCTCTTCAAATCTTTGAGAGTTGAGAAGACAACAAAAATGTTGAGAAGACAACAAAAACAGATTTCGAAATTTCATTATTTTATCAATCACAGTGTGATAAATTTTGTTCCTTCGTGTTGAACGTAAGAGCCTTATTTTGTAGGAAGAATGTTTATCCCCTTTCGTGGACAGTCCTTCAATTACGTAATTATTTTGTATACATTGATACAATCTTATTTGTGGTATTATTTAATATTGGTGTACCAGATCGTTTTCAAAACTTTAATCTTAATCAAGGTATGTCACACACTAATTTCATGGACGAGTCTCAATATTTCCTTCCGACAAAATAGCTCGAGATTTTAAAAAACCTGAAATCAGAAATAGCTACTGACAAAATTTACGCGCATTATTACTACAGACACGTATACAATTACATATTTTACTTAATATTTTCTGCTCCCCAACGAGTGACTCAAATCTTTTCATGACATGATTTTATGATGAAAATAGAACAAGTTCTGAAATAAGATATAACTGATGTAAAGGAACTTGTTAACGACAGTGATCCTACTAAATGCAATTTCAGTAGGAGTATGAGAAACAAATAATCCCTTTTGTACAGTCGATAATAGGGTCTCGTGTTTAACACTTTCTTTGCATGGGCTCTTCACCTTATTAATTCAATATCCAATATCCTTCCTAATACCTGTGTAAATCTATACTGAAAATTAATTATATTTTGACCTAACATTACCTAACAGCGGACAATTTTTTTCTTTTTATACTTTCTGGAAGTTTCTAGAAAGGGAACTCTTTGTCTTATAGCTATTTCATTTTCTTGATTTCTCAATGAACATGCATTGTGATTTATTGTTGACCAACCTGTTCACAATTTACGCAAAAAATTCAAAACCTGATGCGAGGGGAGTAGCAATAACTCGGCTAGTCTATTCCAAACCACACCTATTTCAGTAATTAGGCCAACTGCAATTAAAATAAAACTAATCAATTCCTTTTTTCAAAACCAGATACTTCTGTTCTACAGTTCAACCAGGACATATTCAACTTTTATGATTTTCATGGTGACTATTAGAGTTTGGGTCTTCATTCAACTGGACTATACATTCTAGGATATTGGAATGGATCCTCTTCGTGTAAAGGAGCATATTCACATGTGTACTACATAGACTTCGTATCTGATTCGACCTTTGAAATTTTTTTTTCGTGTATGTACATAGAAGGCACTGTGCCAGGAATCCAGATCATTTGTGAGATGACTTTCTTATATTAAAAAAAAAAAGGATCGAAGTGAAGTTCTTAACAGTTCGTGTCGTCGGCCATCTCCATCCCAGTATTCTGGCGATGCTGAGTGCTCGCTATGACGACGGCTTACCCGCCAGGTATTCGTCGGAACTGTGACCACTCACCACTCACTACGCCGAATCCTACTCCAGTTATTAGATAATTTTAGATAAACGTATTTTTGAAGTCCTAACGTATCCAATGAAACTGTGAATTATATGTCAAAATGTGAGGGCATTATATTAAAAAATATATCAAAAAGCGATAGGGAATTGCAGTTACGAAAATGGCCGAGCACATAGAACAAAGCTGAATTCGAGAAATTTCGTGATTACGTGTCCGTGATGGGGGATGATAAGAGATGAGGTAAATGTGAACTAAGTGGTTGACAATGAATGTTAAGGGCTAATCAGAATATGTAAGACAACTTAAATCATTGAGAAAACTAACAAATTGAACAGGACAGAACAGAGTAGATAAAACTACAAGAAAAAAAAGATAACAGCATGAAAAGAAAAGGGAATCAACTATTTAAGGAGAACATAATGGAAACACGACTTATAATAGGTTTCGTTTTATGTTATGAAGAATCTTTCAAAGTTACGATGTGAAGAAACAAAGAAAAATAATTAAAAATTAATCACTAGAATATTAATTCCCTCTTTCAAACAAGCAGATTTTTGTTACATACAAATCGAAAAATTCGTATTGACAATGACGGTGTAAACAACATTTAGTATACAGAGCTATGATAAAAATAGTCGAAGAAAATTGCCCCCCCCCCCCCCTAAAATTTCGCCGACTCGGGAAAAGGCCTTAGCTTTAATACGACCTTCTCGTGGAATATGCGAGAGGTTCACTCATCCGTTTTCATTTTCAGGTGAAATTAATATCCGGCGGAGAAGGGACTTGTGTAGCTGAGTTGCTAGTACAACAAGAGCACCTGAATATCATAGGGACACTTCATGGTGGGTTTACTGCCACTGCTGTTGATATAATTTCCACATACGCTCTCGCGACTCTCGACAAGGATAGCTTGGGACCATCAGTAGACATACATATGTCGTAAGTACTGATTGACAGGTGTGCCACCTTGCTTTCTAACAAGGGACTTTTCAACAAGCGTAGGTCAAAAGTGGCCGTGACTTTTTAAACTGAAACTTACTATTAGTATCGCCTATCAAAATATTAGCAACGATAGCACACTGGAAGGTATTGAAACAAAATTAAGAAAACCGATTCATTTCAAATGACGATGAGCCATTTCACTAGACTAGTCCCAGAAATGATTTTAGAATGATTTTGTTGCGTCCCTGAGACATGAATATAGTTTAGTGATATGAAATTATTTTATTTTTTTAAATAGAATACTTATTAGGGGTTTTATTTACAGATATTTGCAAGCGGCGAAAGCTGGTGATTGTATAATTTTTGAAGCATCATTAATTAAGGCCGGTAAGTCATTGGCGTTTTTAAAGGTTGATGTGAAAAACAAAGATACAGGAAAGATTATCGCAAGAGGAAGTCATACCAAGTACGTTGGTCCGAGAAGATCCAGTGAAAATTAAGGGAGATAGAAATTTGTTCTTAGTTTTCGACGCCTTAGTTAACTTCTTGTGCATAAAATTAGACGTTTTTTGTTTTTGAAGATGTATAATGTTCTGGGAAATAGTGAAAACTGTACAGTGTACTAGTACAAAAGCTGACCTTGGGTTTTTAGACACGAAAAGCGAAGGTCACAAAACAGTCGAATTAATTCTTTTATTCTAAAAAGATGCATTTTGTATAATTAATGAGAAAAACTAAAATGCCATTAGTTTCTGAAACAAGCTGCACTGCATATTACATTTTCCATTTTTTTCCAGAAGTGAGGATAACACAGGAAATATTGATGTAGTAAAGATGAAATTGTTACATTTTTACCTATTGATCCTGGAATTTCTTTGTTTCCTGCCCTCACTCTTTTTTAAACTACATATGGAAATTGTTTCTCTTTATTGCATTAAATAACATTTTTATTTCTAAGCCACTTTTTCATCTATTGAGAGCAACCAACGATGAATGATCAGCCTTTCACTTGAACTCACCCGAAGCCTTCGCATTGACTTGAATTTCCTAATCTAACATGAAGCAAATTAAATCCCAATAAGTTAACAAGATAACAGCTACAGTAAATCAATGTTTGCACTGGTGAAAGTATTGTTTCTGAAACGTCACTTCACCCGTTGATATTCTGGACGATCCGTGTTTTCAAATAAAATTACATTATTGAAATTAATCATTAGCGGTTCGAAAGCCATGAGGAAAATATGTGAAACTTTCAGAAAGTTGCTGAAATACTTGCTCTAAGTGCTCCAACAGGTAAACTATTCAACTACTGAAAAACATACTTTGTGTGAAATTTAATTTGGCTTATTGTTGCCAGTGGTATTTTTCTTTAAAATGAGTGTAGTTTGAGTAATGTATATATTTAAGTTGTATACAAAGTATATCTATTAATATATTCAGCCAAATAATCAGACTTGGTCAAATGACATTTCCTATCTTCAAGTTATTCTCTCATCATCCAGTAAAGGAACATTGGTTGTAATTAGGACCAAAATAAACACAAATAATTATAATCAAACTAAATAATTACTAAAATCAAACAACCGGATGAAAGCCATGTGGAATATTGTTAAAAATTACACGTCAACTTCTGAAAACCGCGAAGAAAATGTTTCTTTACTAAACGATGGCAAAATCGTAACAAATCCTCAGGACATCGCAAATTTGTTTAATTCTAACTTCTCAGAAGTTGGTAAAATAACGAACTCAATATATCCAAATCAATGTCCTCCAATTATTACCACCCACATACCCAATTCTATGTTCACTTCCGAAACTAACGCCAGTGAAGTCATGGGAATCATCAGCTCCTTAAAAAACAAATTTTCACGAGGCATAGATGATATACCTGAGTTTATTGTTAAATCTTCGTCCCACGCTATATTAAATCCACTCGTAAATATTTTTAATAGTTCTTTATCGGAAGGGGTGTTTCCCAATATATTTAAGAGAGCTAAAGTGAAACCTTTACACAAGAAAGGAAACAAACTTAATATTGGAAATTACCGACCAATATCTCTACTACCCACTTTCTCAAAAATCCTAGAAAAATTGTTCTATAAGCGTCTTCTAGATTTTTTATCAAAATATAACATTCTCTCTGACGATCAACACGGTTTTAGGAAATCCTTTTCCACTACAAGCGCCATATTTTCCTTCTTAAACGATGTTACCACATCTCTAGACAGTGGAGAAAATCCTCAGGGTGTTTTTCTTGACTTATCCAAAGCATTCGATGTCATCGATCACGGAATTCTCCTTACCAAATTGCATTCTTTAGGCATTCGTGGACTTCCACATCAATGGCTAACTTCTTATTTAAAAGATAGATATCAACAAGTAGAAATATCCTATACTAAAAATAAAATACTTGAGCGTTGTCTTTCAGAAACAAAGCCACTTACTTGCGGAGTACCCCAAGGATCAATTCTCGGCCCTATACTCTTTTTATTGTATGTGAACGACATGTCATCATCCACATCAGATTGCAAAATGGTTCTTTTTGCTGATGACACTAATTTACTATGTAAACACGCCAATGCTCAAAAAGTTTTGTCTAACCTTTCGACTTGGTTCCATGCAAATCGTCTCATTGTAAACACTGACAAAACAGTGTCTATGTCATTTCACAATAGTATCACAAAATCTTTACCCCAGGTTTCTCTTTCTTTAAACGGAACACAATTAAAAACTGTTACAAATACAAAATTCTTAGGTCTCCATATTCAAGACAACCTCAAATGGAATTGTCACATTGACAATCTTAATTCCCAATTAAGCAAATTGTGTTACGCATTCCGAATCTTAGTTAACGCAGTTAGTCCACGTATTTCCCGTTGCGTATATTTTGCAAACGTTTACTCCCATTTACGTTACGGCATTACCTTCTGGGGTAATTCCGGTCAGAGTATTCAAACTTTCAGAATTCAGAAGAGGATAGTTCGGATAATTTGTAAATCTCACCCCCGAAACTCTTGTAAACCTTTATTCAAGGAATTAAATATATTAACACTTCCCTGCATTTATATTTATGAAACAGTCGTGTTTGTTAAGTCCGAATTACTGAAGTGCCACCCTTTCTTTATACGAAACAGTCTCGTTCACGAACACTATACACGCAATAGTAGTAATATTCATCGCCCTAGAGTGTCAACCACTCTTAGGGTCAACCACTCTTTGCCAAAAAGGACCGTTCTATATAATTCCCTGTCCAAGAATATAAAAGACATTATGAAATTGAATATCTTCAAATCCGCGGTTAAAAACTACCTCCTGCACCAGTGCTTCTACACTGTAAAAGAATTTATTGATTTTAATAAAAGTTAAATTCGTCTTGTACTTTATCACGCCATTGCTGTAGCACTTTTTAAATAACTTATAACAATTTCAAAAACTATTTTCTTGCATGATTGTGTTGCCGTATGGCTCATATTAATTTAGTTTTATGTGTACTCAACTTTGGCACAGTTGTGTACATTAATTCTGTAGCCCCATCCTGGCCCGGGTTTTTCTCCGTTTTTCCTTCGGGTAGAGGCGGATTTCTTATATAGTTTCTCTAGGTTTTGTCTAGGGGCGTGTTTATTGTAACAATAAATCGTGAATTTAGCGGTTTTTTTCAACTCTTATGATTTTTAAACACTATACTCAGAATAATCTATAGTTCGAAAATAACTTGTACATGTAAATTTACAAACATATTTGCGTTAAATTACAAACACATTGACATTATATATAATAACTCGCAGCTAACTTTTTATCTTATCTAGGAGCTTTTGCTGAAATTTTTGAATCCGCCTCTGCCTTAGGGTCCTTGATCGGAATTGATGGGATGATCCCTTGCTTGCTTCCGGAGAGTAAATTAGTTTATTGTCCTCCACGTGGTCATAGGCAGTTTGTACTGTTTTTTGACAATAAATTTATTATTATTATTATATATAAAACTTACGTTTTCTGGACAACATGGAACCAAGGAAGGAAAAAGTAAAAGTGTTCCTTTTCCCGATTTATTGTAACAAGAGTTTCATTCAAGTCGAGTAAATGTACAGCTATACTTCTCATCCACTTTTATACAGAAACAGAATACTTTGAAATAGAAAAGGTGAATTAATTAAAGTAAATAAAGTGACAACTTACAAAAAAATGTATTAATTTAAAATTATGTAATTAGAACACACACACGGAAAATGGGAGAACTTTCAGTCAGCATGTAACAATTATAAAAAAAAAAAAAAAAAGGAAAAACTTTTATAATTACATCCCAATTACACANTTTAACTTTTATATTATACATGAGCTAAGAAGTAAATACATTCACAAATTCTATTATATTTTGAAAACAAATTCTCAAAATAAATAAAACTGCTCCTCCAAAATTACTACTGAACGTAAAATATTACAATTGTTCAAAAGACTTAATATACTGTGAATCACAGGACAAAACTTAACAGTCTATCACAGACAGAGCTATACATGAAACACAGTCTATGAGTCATACATAGATTCAAAACTGTTGAAGCCATATTTGTTACATGCAATACAGAAAAATGTCAACTTCTCAAAAATACATGATTTTGTGAAACTATAGTAAAACAATATTCAAACCTTATCAGTATATTACCAGTACTGCATTAGTAATACTGCACTTAATATTTGCTTTCAGCTCTGATAAGATTTTAATTTCATATTCCATTAAGAAAATTATCACTCAATCTCCTCAAACAGCAAGGAAAGTAGACTAGAGCTTTGTTAGCCAAATAGAGGGGACAGACTTACAGTCCCAAACAAGTATTTTCAACATGGTTTGGGTGTTGGCAAAAAGAAAAATGATTTTTGGAGACTACATCAGGACAAAACTTCGATCCTGGCATCAGCAGGAAGGTTCTCTCCCTTGTCAAGGGCACAGTGATAGGACGCCTTTACTAGGTCTTCTGGGGCTGCACAATGGGTTCCTTATAGCATACGTGCATAGGCCAGCCTGAGCCTGTCTCCAAGCACTCTTCCAAACTAACTAAATAAAGCCCAAATCATAATATCATCCTTGAATAAGGTAGGTATATTGTTTGGAAATACAAACACAAAAGTTACTGTAAACAAAAAAGATTCCAAATTTTTATAGTTTTCTTTGCGATATTTTATTTTTGAAATTAACAAAAGTGAAGATTTAATAATACGAAAGTAGAAAAATATGAAAAGTAATATAAGAATTTAGAATATTATATAAGAACCCTGGGTAACGCCAGGCAAAATGAGCTAAAGAAAAATATCTTATCGGGTATCCCAGACCGTGGGTAGTTCTGCTAGTAATTCATTAATCATTCTTCAACAGTAAAGAAGTTAGTTGAAAATATAAAAATTAATTATTAAATATAAAAATTAAAAAATAAGCTCACTAATCAGAAATATAAATAAAACAAAGCTAGGTATTAGACTGACTAAAGATGAAAGTAGTCTTTAGCTCTGCCATCATTGACATGATGTTCAGACAGTTTGAAAACAAATTGGTCATTGTAGGTAGAAGGGATGGAGCAACATCAGCTTAACTCGCAAGGCAGACATATGACAACACTGCACTTTCACACATCTCTTAACTACCTTCTCAGAGTATAAGAAAATAAACAATTTTTTAAAAAAAGAAGCTTTTATATAAAAAGGTTCTGTACTAAAAAGTAAAATAACTTTAAGTAAAACAGAAAAAATAAAATAAAAAAAATACAAAATAAGTCCTCCTTTGGTCACTCGTCATAGGTGCAAATACTTAGAAGATCCATAAATGTAGATATTTTTAAAATATGAAATATAAATATTTAAAAGCTTGAAGCTCTTTTTAATAAATTTGAAAGTAGTATTTACACTGCTTGATCCTTTTAAAATTTATACTCCATATTTTACAAATTTCTATGCTTATGTATCGCTTAAGTACTTGCACCTATGACAAGTGACCTTATTACGTAGTTTTTTATTTTGTTTTTTCTTTTCTTTTACTTAAAATTATTTTTGACTTTTTAGTACAGAACCTTTTTATATAAAAGCTTGTTTTAAAAAAGATTTTTTAATGTATATTTTATTTCATACTTTTTAGTAACTTGTTAATTTAGTTGTCAAATAAAAGCAAACTTGACTATCCTACAAAGTACCATTAGGAATTTTAAGCGCCCATATCCCATATACATCATTAGCCTCTCGTTTTCTATTAAGCTGAAATTTTATAGATAAGAGTTCTTTGCTTTGTGTATTTAAAAAAGATAAAAACTGTCTTTAAATAATAAAATTTGGACAAATAGTTTACATCTTACAAGCATGTTAATTAACTTGCACCACAGATGTTGATGTTGCCATATAGCCTGAAATTATACAAACTGATGACAGGTTTTAACCCAAACATCGTTTATATTAATTTTTCTTATCTCTTCTTTCCACCCCTAGCTATACAAGTACATGCCCCGATGTGATCTGAATATGAACTTAATGCCATTGGTAGTATAATAATGTGGGAATCAGAGGGAAGTTTCTTGGGTTTTCCACATGAAGAGGTAGAGTGTGTGTGTGCAGTGCTTCAACTGACAGAGAGGATAAAAGGTGATGGTTAAGCAGAGTCCATTGCAGCAGAGTTGTGTGAGAGATGTTGAACTAGAGATGGGTAGGTCTGAGGTTTTTAAGGAATCGAGTCTGGATGTACATCTTGTAGTACTTTTTAAATAACTTATATCAATTTTTTTAAAACTATTTTCTTGCATGATTGTGTTGTCTTATGACTCATATTAATTTAGTTTTATGTGTACTCAACTTTGGCACGGTTGTGTACATTAATTCTGTACCCCATCCTGGCCCAGGTTTTTCTCCGTTTTTCCTTCGGATAGAGGCAGATTTCTTATACAGGTTCTCTAGACTTTGTCTAGGGGCGTGTTCATTGTAACAATATATCGTGAATTTAGTGTTATTTCAATTCTTATGATTTTTAAACACTATACTCAGAATAATCGATAGTTCGATAATAATTTGTACATGTAAATTTTTTGCATTAAATTACAAACATATTGACATTCTATTAGTATTATAACTCGTAGCTAACTTTTCATCTTATCTAGGAATTTTTGCTGAAATTTTTGAATCTGTTTCTGCCTTAGGGTCCTTGATTGGAATTGATAGGATGATCCCTTGCTTGCTTCTGGAGAGTAAATTAGTTTATTGTCCTCCACGTGGTCAAACGCAGTTTGTACTGTTTTTTTACAATAAATTTATTATTATTATTATCATTATCATCATCCAGCTCCACAGATGCATGTCCAGGTTCCATGTCCATCGAACCTGTATGTGTTCAGCTCACCTGCCAAGCGCACAGAGTTGTGGACTGGACATGAAACCGATCAGAGCAGGACAGACACCTGTCTCTACATCCTAGATTCCTGCACCATTTAATTTGGATGCTTTCGGGTATTTCCGCTGACAAACACTGATGCATTCTTTGGATGGCTGTTTATAGCAGTCTAGTTGTAGATGGTCAGAAAGTGTGAATTTGAGGGGTCAGTGGCAGCAATAGTGGGCCAGTAGGACATGCGGCGCGGGAGAGGCCCTGGTCTAAGGGCCTCACAGTGGTAAGAAATTAAAAATAAAATAAAAGATAAAAACTAACAAATTTCACAAGTTTCTGGACTAGATAGAAAATGAAAAACAATTAATTATTGTTGTAAATGATTCACAATAAACTTCAGCATAAACTGAGTAGAAACTAATTTTCATAACCAGCTTAATATTGACATATGACTTAATTTAAATAAGGTCTACATTCATATA
This sequence comes from Laupala kohalensis, assembly GCA_002313205.1. Classification (NCBI taxonomy): domain Eukaryota; kingdom Metazoa; phylum Arthropoda; class Insecta; order Orthoptera; family Trigonidiidae; genus Laupala; species Laupala kohalensis. The sequence continues at coordinate 913,376 of NNCF01126978.1, forward strand.
ATTTGTTGTTACCAATATTTTTGTAAGTCGGACAGGAAGTCAAGTTTATTGGGTATGTGTAGATCGGGTTATTCACTACTCCAGCTCAGTGCATCACAACAGAAGTGTCGGAAATATCAACATAAGGATTCTAAGAATTCTCTTTTGTGAATCTGTTGTGGGCAAAGTAGGAAATTACAGTGAGACATATCTAAATAAATCATAAAGACAAAGATGTTTTTAGTAAAATTATAAATAGCAACAATAAGAAATAAAGCAAATTATGTTTTATACTGACTGTGATTTATTAGTTCATTAACGTATATGTGATAAATGGGTAAAATTATATGTCACGAGACCAAATTTTTTACAGACGAGGGGGCCCCTGAATCCTTATTGCCACCTCTGTGACGAGTCATTGCTACACATGTTCACCTACATCGAGGATGTATAGGAAAGGAAGTGTCATAGTCATGGTTACCAATAATTTTGCAACTGTCACACTAGGACGGGGAAATAAACACAACTGAACAATTTTTCTGATACAGAATTACATCAGGGTGCAGTATAAAGCAGAACAGGTGTGCAGCGGAGCATAATAAGAATCCTTCCATATTAACAATTAAGTTTTCGAGAATGCCATTTGAATCAAAATACTTGTAATAATCATCATCATAATATTTATTTATTGCAAATGTCTGGTGACAGAAAATACAAATATACATAAATGGGTATTAGACAAAAACATAAAATGATCTAACATACAACCATTACAAACTAATAAACAATGAACAAAAAATGAAAAAAAAAAACAAATTT
>NNCF01126978.1:914243-1012467 GCA_002313205.1 Laupala kohalensis
ATATATATTTAAATAAATATAAACTAATTTTAAATGTGTACACTCATATTTCTAATGACTGAAAATGCTTAAAAATAATAATTTAAGCAATACTAAATTATTTTAAATTGTGAGCCAGAAATATGACTTTTGAGGATTTTTCAAGCTTCAGTTGACTCTGTCAATCATTAATTATTTGGTTCATTTTGGAGAAAATTCTCTCGCATGGCACAGAAGTGATACAAAGCTGTTTCAGCATAATTGAGAAAAGATGTGAATAAATATGTGAGTGTAGCCTCTACAAAGAAGAGTATCTCGTGTATTGTCAAGCAACACTTCATTTAGATACTAATCCACTTCAATAATATTAGATGCCGTCAGATTTTGAGGCAAATCCAAAACTTTTACTTTCTTGTCAAATTTTCTCCACACCATTTCCATCGACTGAGTTGTGTCTGGTGAATTTTCATAGTGTGTGCTTATTTCTTAGTGACATTAGTCAACTTAACTTAGGCACACATCTGCTCAAGCTCACTGATTGCTCTTTCAGCATTTCAAGGCGATAAGCCAACAGATTTGAATCTCTGATCTAACAGCAATCTGTTCCTTCGTTTCAACATCACCAAATCTTGTAGTATTTTCATTTTTAATGATCACAAGTTCTATAATACACCTAAAGTTTTGTTCCCTTATGTGTGAATTTAAAATATCAAGCATAGCAGAAACATAAATGGGGACTTTTGACAATGAAATAGGTTTTTCAGAACAAAGATACTCTGTAACAATGTGAAAAATGTTCAACACTTCTGTGCATTTTGAAATAATTTCCCACTCGAGAGATAAATTATTTGATGCAGGGTTATCAATTGCTACAGTTGTTATTATTGCATTTTAACTTTTTAAAGTTTTTTAAGTTGAATTCCAATGAGTTACGCAGTCTTGCTTCAGTTTCAAATTTGGCAGGTTCAATTTTTTTTCAATATCCTAGTGTTGTCATGGCGAATGAATTACATTTAAAATACTCAACAATATTTTTCACTTTTGTTATAACAGTCATTATTTCTTCTTGCAGCAAACAACTATTGACAGTCGAGTTAAGGAAATACATCTTATGAGTCTCCATCCTAAGTTTTAACAACCTTTAGCATATTACTGGCATTGTCCATGACCATGGCAGTAATATTGTTCTGAATGCCCCATTCAGCTACAACATCTTTCAACAAATGTTGTCAGGTGTGTGTTGGTCTTCATAGTGGTTATAATCCAGAAGAACATTTTGGAAAGAAGTATTTTCATCAAGAAAATGACATGTGATGGCATAAAAGTGATTTTGATTATTATTTGAAGTTCATCTGTCAGCAGTTAAACATGCAGTTGTTCCTGGCTTAAACAAAGCTTTAATATGACCCTTCACTTCAGTGTACATTGCTAGCAACAAACATCAAGATATTGTTTCTCTTGTTGGTATCTTATATGTTGGGCACAATAAATGAATCAGGTTGCAAAACTCAGAATCTTCAACTATTTAAAAACGGTGATACTCTATTTTTTATTTAAGTAACTGATTGCCTATTTGTTTCAAGAGGTGAATCGGTAGGGGCAGTGTGCAAGTGGTATAATTTGTTATAAAGTTTGATTTTGCTGGTAATACTTGATTCTTGATGCTCGTGTTTCTTGTGGCATTTCTGAGGGCTGTATATCCATTGAGATAGATGGTAAAACATCTGAATTGTTACAGGATAGTACCAACACTGAACTGGGGTCAGGATCATCGGCATCAGCATTGCTAGCAGTCATGACTCCAGAGCGAAATAAACTTAATCCGTGACTTATGGGAATGCTGTTTTCTTTTCATATGCCATACAAGATTGCCTGTCCGACTGCCAAGATTGCAGACAAGATTTATGGAACAATATTTACATTTTGCTTTGTTCTTTAAATTTGTGAACTGTTTATTCCACACTTCATTGATCTTTTGATGAGGCATTATGAAACCTAAAACAAACAAATCCATTTCTCAAAATTCCAACAAGTATTGAAAAAGCATTCAACTACAATAAGTTAAACTTCCTGTCTACTGTCATATTGGATTAGAATTCAAGACATCATATGAGTTCGCAAGGAGACGTAAAAACTGAATCCAACGCATTGTTGTCATGCGTCTTTGTCGTACAAGTTCAAAATTAATATTAATTTTCATTAGATTTCGTAAGAAATACCGTATGTCCTTTGATTCTCCATCTGTCATCGTATGCCCTCTGTCTCTATGTCAAATTGAACCATGGTTTGTATTGGGATCTCAACAACAAAATTCATATGTACTATCTGAAATAAACTGAGGAAACAAAAAAAGAGATTTAATATTTTAAGGTGTCTTACATTCCAATGTTAAATATGTTGTATTTAACTGATTTTATTTTACTTGAAAATATTGAAGGAAAAGAAATGAGTTTTCTGCGTGGCTCAGGTACCCAGCTCCTTGCAACAGGTCAGCATAGTCATCCACGGGAACCCTTCCATTCAGTGCCTTTTCACAGTCTGTCATAAAAATGTCAATGGTGTTAGAGTCCTCTATGAGGACTAGGCTGAAATCCCCCCCAGGGGTTTTGCATGGGGCAACAGATAAGTTCCAACTTGTCTTGAAGACATGTACATTTTCAAATGTCAATAGTTTGTGTTTAAAATTTTTTAATTGCTATCTTAAGAATATTTGTCGAAGGCACAGTAGTAGATTGATATTTGGTTATTGGGAACTTATTGTATTCTATCTGTAAATTGTATTATGTTAATGAAATCCTCTCTCTCTCTAACACACACACACTTTCTCATGCTTAACAAATATCAAGATTTCATATTAACATTTTAATTCATATTTTGAACCCTTTATAATTTCAATGCACTAGATCAACCATTTAACCTACTGCGAGATGTCTCAAAGGAAATGATTTATTTTTTCTTTGATATTCAGAAAACTATGTTTTATGTCATAATAAAGTTTATTTAATACATACTAGAAAGTTGGAATGTTTTCGAATTTTCACGTCGATAGCCTACAAAATGTATGTAGCTTATTAATTAACAAACTAATTAACAAACAAGAGTACTTATTAGACAAGAATGTTACAAAAAACATTATGCTAATTGAATTTTTTCTCCACAAATAATACTTTCCCAGAAAAAATGACGAAAACAGTTTTTAAACATTTTAGTACGTTGTCCCACCGGAATTTTTTAAAAAAAGAGCATCGTGTGCGAAATTGTATCAGAAGTACCTCAAAATGAAAGAAAATAATTTTTGCTCTTTTTGGAAACGTGAAATGTGATTGAAAATTTTAAAACGATCTAACAAATTGAATTTCTCGCCAAAAATATTTATACCTTTGGCCAGAGGTGCAGTAATTAATGTAATTTCAATTCTCACCGCAAGAGGTTAGGTTAAAATAAGGCCGATATATTGAGAAGAAGAAACAAAAAGACTTCTGTCTGCTGCTACGGCGGCGCGTGGTATACTCATAAGTCAAACATTAGTCAGACTTAGTTAGAGGGTTACTTTCGATGACAAATCGAAAGAGCCATGTAGTCTCATGAAAATCGTTGTGAAGAAACTGTTAAACCTTTTGTTTGTTCGTGTACACTTGTAGTGGTCAATTTGGCATTATAAAATCAATATAAAGCGAACGTTGATAAAATAATTTTGCCTGGAGCCCAAATGAATTTATTTTGATCATTGCACAAGAACTAGCTATGTAAATTTACGTTCTCTCTGTTTTCTGAAGAACATGTCTACAGAAATAAGTGTCCAATTGTATATACACTGAGGTGTAGCTAAGTAAAAGCTAAACAAATATATTGAGATATATTGATCACTATGCTGAAACTTTTTCAGTTTCGCTGGTTTTCTGTATCTAACCGGCATGTTCTTTGTTTTTTCACAAAAGGAATTTTTTCCAGCAGAGAAATGTCATAATTTTTCTTCTTTTCATGTTCATGATGATAAAACGTTTGAATAGTTTGAACAATTTTTGTTTTTTAATTCCACAGTGATGAGTCATATTCATTTCTGCCCTATTAATTCCTTTTACTATCACCACGTGTAAAAGGCTAGTTGTCTTCAATCAGTGCGAAGTGTTAAGCACGTTTAAATAAAACAAGAAGCAGTGATCGGACATCGGTGGAATTCCAGAATACCTCTTCGTTCTTGATGAGCGCCGCGACCACCGGGTGCTGAAACGAACTACGCACGAACCACGCGGGTCGAGGCATGGTTCATCAATCGAACAACACGATCTTCAGTCACGAATAAATGTATGATAAATAAACTGTATTATTAATTCGTATAACTATTTGAAGTGTTTCTGTTACCTCGACCTTCTACATCACAAACACAGCGAAACTAATAACTTATGACAAGGCCAAGGTTTGGAACCGTGGCTCACTGACTCCAACTTTAAAAAAGTATTGGGTGAGAGGTTCATACGTTCCCAGTTTTGCGGCCTCCACCCTTCCATCACCTTCACTCGGTTCTGCAACATACTACTAACATCTTAACCACTTTTAAAATAAATAAATTATTTAGCATGTTTGCAATGTTCTGTAAAATCAAATAATGACAAATAAGTGAAAAAATTCCTTGTTATTGATCAGTATAAAGATTAACACAGCGTGATAAAATAATTCATTGAACATTAATTAATTTTAATTAAAATATGTATAGTGAGAGTCCACGATTGGGGGGAGGTTCAGACATTGATGACATTGTGGGGATTAAAACCCCTTCAATCCTAATGAAGTTGGCACCAATGAGGTACAACACCACATCCGAAGTTCATAGCTTCTTCTATCCTATTTTAAGCTTCATTCAATATGTCTATTACTTAAAATTCAGTCAGCTTGGTGCAACTCTTAGAGGTAAAATTTGCATCCATTCTGAAGATAGTATAAATATATTTTTTATACAAGGACTAGAAGAGGAATTTTCTTTCAAACTAATTTAATAAATCCAATTACGTAACCAGTAGTTGTTTGAAAATAATGTTGAAAAAACATATTTATTTGCAAATCATGGAACATTATATAGATAAATATGTACATAATTGTGAGAGTATTACAAGCAAGAGAGCCAACCTTATTTATGCTGGCCTGATTTTTCATATTCTAACCAGTTCATTTGCTTGCAAAAAATCTTTGGGAGAAATTATCATTAATATAATTCCTCTATAAAAATCTTATATTCCATTATATTTTTATTAAAAAAAGAAAAAAAAGAAACAGAATTTTTTCACTCATTAAACATCATAAATATATTTTGAAAATTGATAATCAACATTGTTAAAGTGCACGCACGATTCCTGAATGTGAGGAACTGAAGCAGATAACACATCAGAAAAATTTACTACCTAAGTTAAGTGTGTTATGCCCTACTACTTCTCTCAGCATTTTTTGAAATGATTCTGTTTATCCAATATTAACCAGAGTTAGAAAATTTCCAAACCAATGCACACTGCACTCTATCAAAGTGGACTGAATATGCCTGACAGGTTCACAAGCAGTTTGACATCAGACAATTAAATCCTCATGTAAGATTGTGGTGGAATAAGAAAAGACAATACAAAAAAATTGTTAAAATAGAATTGTCATAAGCCATTAGTTATTGCTAAATAGTAATCACTTCTACTCCCTAAAATCGTTTAGAGATAAAACATCTTTTTGTGATAAAAATTAGGAGAAAGTTCACTCATACTAAAGAAAACTAAAAAAATAGAATTTCTATCTAATTAAAATTTTAAACTAAGAGGGAGGAAACACCAGTTAATGGGAAAATACAAGAAGCTTTTATTAAGATAAACCAATTTAAAATATTTACACAGTGACTAACTTCTGAATAATAATCATCATAAAATATATTTAGAAAAGGCTAAATCAACTACTGGATAAGTAAACTCATATAAAAGTTAAAGAAATCATATAATGATTTTTACCAGGATAGTTTGTGTAGCGATAGGAAGACTAATTTCCCATGACAATACATATTTTCCCCTTTGCAAAGTTCAATTAGTTTTTCTATCTCTTCTCTCTTCAGGATTTCCTTTGTATGAGAATGACGAACAGCTTCACTCTAAGAGAAAAGAAACCAAACATTTTATAGCAAAAAATCTAATTAATAGGTAATACATGTATCAGCATAAGTGTTTATAATAAAAGTAATTATAACAAATATACATTATATGTATTTGTACAATTTAATAAGAAGATAATACAATTCATATGAAATATATTAACAATTATACAGTATGAAATAATTTCTCCCATATATGCATCTTACACAAATATATAGCAAGGACAAGAAAAGTATACACAAAAATGTTTGATTAAATATTAGTTCACTATAGTAATATATATCTTTTGATGGGCACATATCAAAGTTGGTGAAATTGTGTAAAATGAATAGAAAGAAATTGCAATTCACTCATTTTATGTTCATAATTCTCAATATCTCAAAAACGGAGATATCATCTCCATTTCTGTACGTAAATACGGTTTAATTAAATATCTTAAAATTAAAAGTTTTAAAAATTCCAATTTAAAAGAGTTATTTTTATGATAAACATGTTTCTGGAATGTTTGATATATCTCATGACCTAATTACTATATCAAAATGTTATTTGTCAGTACACATTCTACTTAATTCTATGATAGTTCTTAACATATCAAATTAACACATTCTTTCATGCAAAGCTCAGCTGGATCAGCTAGTATTTTTTATATTTTGGTTAAAAAATTTAACCAACATAAATGAGATTTTATACAATAGTAATATAGGAGAGAAAAAAATCATATTTTCATAAATATTAGAAGAATTAAAAACTATTTACCCTGAAAAATGCCCTAACTTTGGCAGGTCTGGACAGAGCAAGTTCAGTGGATTTGTCCAAAGAAGACAGAACATCTTGCAATGATTCTATACCAAAAAAATTTATTGATGATGCAACATGTGTCATTAACATATCTCCTGAAAAAATAAAAATGTTTTACTTTAAGATTTGAAAATAAGTTATTTGAATAAACTATTAATTTAAGAAGGAAATATAAGTATTGAATATAATAAAATCTTCATGTAAAAAGCATGCTAACGTGTATGTGAATGATCATCAGAGCAACCACATTTATGCTTTATACAGTTGAAGATTATGCTTTTCATTTCCCTAAATTACATTTTACTTTGCTTTATCAAATGTTTGAATGGTTAATGCTTTTCCAAAATGATGTAATATTTTGGTAATAAAAAATATTCAGAAACTCTTAGCATGTGAAACAGTCACTAGAACTAATTCAAATACCAGTATTAAATCAGAAAATTTCAGAAAAAGCAATGCATTTCAAACTACAAAGAATTAATCAAATAAATATTTAAAGACAAATGGAACATAGAAAATAATTCAAACATAACACACATATCTAAGATTCTTTTTTGTCGATATAAAGATCTTCATTGTCAATATAAATGATGGTGTCAGAGCTGATACTCATTGAAAGTGAGCCACAAGTGAGCTTGAAGATTTTCTTCTTTAAATAAAGATCTTTGATACACAACAGTTGATTGTTGGTATATGTTGTTTGAAGCATTATCCTTAGTCATAGTCATATTTAAGGGACTTTTTGAAATATACTTAAAATTTACCATCATGATTTTTTAAATTCAAATATTCAGGTTTGAATTAAGAAAAAGAAAAAAAGAAAAAAAGAAAAAAAAACGCTTTACTTCTTAAAATTATGGTTTATTATGCTTCCAAAAATTACAGTTTCAGTCACGTAACAGTTACGGTAGCAACAATACGTGTTGCTCCATTATACTTTTAATACTTTGTATTTTTCCAGGTCATTTAATTCAAATTAAAAAGAGTATTCTTTCAATTGTAACAATATTGAAATAACACAATGAACCATTTACATATTCGGGAAGAAACAAGTTTCCCTCATCACCTGATCTCAAGGTAAAAGCAAAAAGATGGACATTAAGGTGAATTTTCATTGTAATAATATTGTTAGTAGAAAACCAAGGCTACCCTGTTTAGACTCCCTTCACACAATATTCCTTTAATTTTTTCAAATAAATAACCACAAAATAAAACACACACAAAAAAACATTGTTTTGCAAATTCAAAATTGAAAGAAGAAGGGAAAAAAAGTTTATAACATTAAACTAATAATAATAATAATTTATAAATAATTTATTTATATTTATTAGTAATAATTNTGTTTATAACATTAAACTAATAATAATAATTTATTTATATTTATTAGTAATAATTTATTTATAAACTAGTAATAATAATTAATTGAACCACATAGGCACCATGAACTAAAGGTAAGGGTTAAATAATTTTGAAAGGAAATACAAATCTGAAGACACAGTCGCTTACCATTTTCCCAGGTCAATCGAAATCCATTTTTTAAAATAACATCACTGGTAATATTGATTTGAAAATCAGAATCTTCAACCTCAGTCTTAAGGGCAAGAAGATGCTGCCACTGTTGAGGTGTAAAATCTCTGCAATATAAAGATAATTTATTATCCCTGAAAATACTAGCAAATAATATGTTATGATAATTGAGAGCCCCTTTCTTTAATTTTAGAAGGTTGAAAACAATTTTTGTCCACCACAACACCCTAGGACAGGTTTACACATGTGGTGTGACAAATTTGAATTCCTTCAGTTTATTGGTTTAAGCAGATTTGAGGTGAGCAGTGATTATCATGTTTACCCATTTCACTTATTACAACTTATTCATTCAGTAGTATAATTATTCCATATTTGTTTCTTCAGTTGTTTTTTCCTATACTATGTTTCTTGTGTAGAAAAATGTGTTTTTTTATTTCACAGCAAACAACCTTACAATAAGAGAAAATCACAAGAGATAAAGAGGCTTAGATTCTTGAAACATGCAGAAGAAAGATTCTGTTATGTCCCAGTGAATGAAAATATTTGAAAACTTCTGAAATTAAGCTGTAATGTAGTGATGTATTTTTCTCTGATCCAGATTCTATATTTTTCACCTTGATTCTCAATTGAAATTTGATTTTGATTCCTTAAAACCAGGTTCTCTACACTATCCCAATCCTTACCTTTCAGACAAAATTTTCATTTTGTTCTTTTATACTGTCAGTAAAATTATGCTTTTTATTATTAATGATTTATTCAAAGTCAACTGAAATTCATAATGTATATGCACCTAATTTTATTTCAATTCAGAGAGCAAATACAAATTATCATACCAAATCAAGATGTTGTTGCTTTCTTTTCCCATTTCTCTACTTCTGATCTTTGTTTATCGAATAGCATTCACCCGTACTACACATTCGGTTTCAACGTAGTAAAGAGCAAGTCAAACAGTACATGGAATGTTTTTCGAATTTATTTTCATAAACATAAACAGCAATTAATTTAAAAATTGCTTCAAAACACATAAAATGGAAATAATTTTAAAAAATATAATCTAGTGAAACAGGAATATTAATTATTCTTATTTTCTTTGACTGAAATTAAATTGAGTGTCATTGCAAAAATATATTGAGAACCACAATTTTTTTGATAGTGATATACAAATGCATCAAGAATGGAATTGGGTCATGCAAAATCACAATTTTTTTTGTATAGCAATGAGGTAACATAGATCGTTTGAATATCGCATAACTAATTTTCATGTAATTGCTATCAAATTAATCAACTGACTTCACAACAATATGCTGTTTTATCACCATTCTTTATAGAGTGTTAAAGCTAATTTTGTTCTCATTCTCCTACTGGTAATGATTATCATAAACATCTATCAATTATTTCAAATTTTCAAGTTCTTTACTCAAATAACATAGTTTCAATATGTAATTTGTTTAAAGTCTCATGTATATTAACAAGCACATTTATGGAACAATCAAGATATCTATTATCTTATAATATGAATCTATTTAGTTAGATAAAATTATTGCCTGATTGAAAAAAGATATTGAAATTCATATTTTCATTCAATACCAGGACAACTTCAAAATTTTAGTTTCCAGAAAACTGTTTCAAGATTTAATTTTCATGATCAAATTCAGGAAATTTTTATGACAAAAATGAATTTTCGATGCTTATCATGTAATACTCTTGAGCTAAATGCTGGATAACTTGAAAAAGTCAGAATTATTCTGCATGCCAAAGTAGATTTTTCAAAATAATACTCTTTTAAGATGACTTATAATTAAACTATAGCAGCAGTAAGGCAAAATAATTGATATTTTACAATTTCAAAGTAACTATAATAAAATTACCTTTGAGTCAATATCATTGGCTTTTGTAATTTAACAACAGGTACTCCACAATTTTTCATGTAGTGCTCATACAGTAAATTTTCCTTGATACACCAGTGTCGAATGATGCCAATGTTTTGATTGCTTTTGTACATCCATACACCGTTTGGCAGTGAGCTTAACAATTGTATTTTTTTGGAAGAACTACATGAATCCTCCATTTGGTCACTAAAACAAAGACAGTTATTACAAACGAAACAGGAACAGTAAAAGTATTTATGAAAAGCATATTTTAATTTATTATACAAAATTAATTAATTTAGTGTATTGATACTAGATGTTGATACTCAAGAGCTGTCTGAAAAATATTATAAGAAACAACATTCAGAATACTTAATGTTGAAAGAACCTAACACAAAAGAATATATTTTTGACAAAACTCAACATACTAGTCTTATTTCTTCAAAAAGCAAGTCTAGTGTAAATGTTTTTCATTCACACAAATCGTAAAATCAATATGATCAAAAAAAAAAAGAGGATAATAATTTTAAAATTTTCTGGAAGCAAATCAGGGGTGACCCCATCATTTATATCAATGGGTAATTCCATGTCAAATCAACCAAGAAAAATGTTTATTCCAACTTTTCGTGTTGAAATAAGTATTGTTCCTTTCATATTCTTCAAAAAACCAAAAGCAGCAACTTACCTCACATTCATCCTCCTCTCACAGTCCCTCACACTAATGTCCCATTTCCTTTCATTTACTTCCTTTGAATAAATTAATGGCGGTATGTACCATTTTAAAGCTTTTTGTACATCTCCTTCCTTCCACTCTTCCGGGTTGGCTACAGATCTTTTAAACATTTCGGATATTGTGTTGTTTTGGATATTATTAACCTTTGGAGTAACATTTTCTGTGAAAAAAAAAAAAAAATATTTAGAAGGGTCAGTTTTTCATCTCACATTATTATTTTGTGAACTTCATTACCTACTTGGCTTCAATGATAAATATACATATAGCAATTAATATTATGAATTCATTGAAGTACTTACTAGATTTGGTTGTACAATTAAAACTTGATACACTCTTGTGGGTAGAATTTTCACAAACCGAAGACTCTTTGCTTTCATTAGATTTACTCATAATGAAAAAATTGTTTGGTTTACTGAAATTGGCATGTTGCTGTGAAGTTTTCTCAGAAGAGGCTTTATTATGTTCCGTGTTATTATAAACTGAAGACTCACTAGATCTTGCCTCACTAGATTTAACCACAGTGAAAAAATTATTAGGTTTATGGAAAACTGGTGGATGCTGTGCAGTTTTCTCTAAGTGAGAACTATTACATTCCTCAAATTTGTCACAATTTGAGTCATTACGAATTGAAGACTCTACACTTTCAACAGATTTACTCGTAATAAAAACGTTCTTTGGTTTACTCAATGCTGCAGGCTGTGGAGCAGTTTTCACAAAACAAACATTATCACACCTTTTCTTGGGTTCATTCACAGACGGATGAATATCCTAGAAACAATTACATTATGGTCTCTTATAGTTGCAAAACATTATAAGAATTATTGAGAGAATGGTTCTGTAAGGTGAATATCTCATTTAAATCAGTAAAGCATTTAACACAATAATTTTTTTATATCACATCTCTTAAGAATGGTAGCATCATTGTCCACAACACAGCATTAACATCTAATAAACTTCAGAGTATACAGTGGACTTCTAATATAACTTCACTTTACAAAAAATAAAAAATTTCTTATTAATAACAACCTATTAGAGGACACTGTGATTTATTAAAGATTAATTATTTAATACCCACTAAAAAGTCATTATTATTAATAAGAAATTTAATATTAATTGGACATAAAAAAGAAAACAGTTTAAAAGCTCTGACAAACAAAATTAACAGAACTGAGAGGGGGGAGAAAAAAGCATTTAAAATACCTCTAGGGACTCTTCCTGATCTAATAGTCTCTTCACTGCAGTAGCAGTGTCCTGAAAAATAAACACTCATCGTAATGTCAAAATAGGACTTCTTTTTTCTCTCCTTAACCTCACATCATATGCCTAAATAATAATAATAATAATAATAATAATAATAATAATAATAATAATAATAACAACAATAACCCACCATAGCAGACTTCTCCTGATAACATCTTTTATTTAGAATTGTAGTGCCACCCTGTAAATATACTGATATTAACTTTGTAACAAAAATTTGATAATTGCAAAAGCATTTTTTAATACATGACAAAGTAAACTTTTAGTGGTTTATCTCAATACAATGAGAAGTCCTTAATAATATTCCTTAACATTATGCTATCTTCAAAATCCATTGATTACATAAGATGTACCTGTAAAATATCTCCAGTGTTGGGATTGACTACATGACCTCTACTCCAAAGAACCATTGCTTCATCAGATGATTCTAAATCACTGTTGTCATTAGAAGAAGTGGAATTCGACTTTGTTTTGGAAGAACCTTTTTCATTACATTGTTTTACCTTTTCATTCCCTACAGAGGTAGATAAAAAATAAACACAAGTATATAATATACATTACAAAGACGTAAGTTAATCCTGAAATTAACAGTGGAGTCACTACAATACATTTTTGTAACAGTTCATCGGACACAGACTCCATTTACATTTTTAAACATCAAATAGTTTCAGAAGCTGTTGCTACCATCTTCATTCTTACCATTCTTCCAAAGAGTAAGTGGAGTGTGGCCGACAAATTATGAAAATAATTTATTACATATTCTAATATTATTCTGATTAAAATAATATGCATACCATTGTTATTAAGTCGGTTTGTGAGAAGATCAGTTTCTTTCAATGTTTTCTGTTCACTCCCTGATCCATAGTATGACTGCATTAAATTTTCAAGTCCTGCTATCAGTTCATCCTAAAAGAAAATTTCAATCACAAAGCAACAACTATTGTCAATAATACACAGTAAATAGAGTAAATATAAAATTGAGTTTAAAACTCACTTCATTGTGACATAATAGTTTCGTTTTATTTGGTTCAATATTTACATCAATACAGTTAGGAGGAACTTTTATACTGACAACACAAAATGGGCATTTGCCACTTAGAAAGTTGCACTTTGCATACTCATGAAAACATTTAACAACAACCTGCAAAACAAATTTATGGACTGAACAACTCATTTGACAAAGAAAATAAACAACATTATAAAATGGCTCTAAAACGGTTAATTATCCTAATTAATAAAGTTATAATCATTCAAAAATTGTAGAAGTTAGAAGACCAGGAAAACATTTGAAGTCATTTGTCATTCTGGAGTTGAGTCCAATGTCTTTGTGAAGTTAAATAAGTTCATAAATATTGATAGTATTTTCCAAGTTCTTGTCTTTCGAGTAAATGTGTGACTTCGCAAACTTTTTTTTTTTTTTCAAACCTATTCCCTTCCCCACAACTTAGCAAAGGGTCCTGGTTGAGTTTCCTTTGAGTGTTATGAATGATTTAGTCGTATTTTCCGCCTGCATATATAATTAATAACATAAAACAACAAAAATTTTTATGAACAGACTGACGTGAGCCCATTGCTCAATTTGCCTGAGGACGATCCACAAAAATGATTGAAATGCTGTATGTTATTTTATTTATTTGTGTTTTAGAGTAAATATATGTCTGTTCATAAAATATAGGGTCATTTTATTTGTTATTGCTAGGAATGATTCTCCACAATGCAAAGAGCGGAATACTAGCCTATTATAGTAAATCAAAAGGACACAAAATAATAACACCAATTGGAAGATAATAAAAAAATTTTGGAATCAAATAAGCAGTTGTAAATTGTATATGACCATATACAACACTTTGCAATAATAAGCAACTAATCTCTCCAGAAAGTACCATAAAATCAGATCAAAGAATCTCATTACATAGACAAAAACCAATGTTAAATGGGGCACACATTCAACAATGTACAACAGTTCTAACATCCAGTACAGATAAGAAATAATACATAATAATAATTATGATAAATAGAATAAAATTATCATTATGATGGATTTAAATAATTTTTTCTATTTTAGACAACTATAATTAAAAATTAATATGTATTATTCCATATAGTATATTTCTATTAAATTTGTTAGTAATTCATTGTAATTCTGGTCAATGAATATATGAACAGTTTATTGCAATTCACAACAAAATATATAGGAAAAAAGAAGGCATTATAATTTTAAAATTAAAAAGATTAATATGATGGAATTATTGATAAATACATACCTTTTCTACCTTTTTATACTCCACCGGACGTTGATTAACAAAGACCTTAACAGCATTTTTCTCTGGTAAACATATTGATCCAATACCATTGCAGCCTTGTTTAGGAAGAACAAGAATAATACGGTTCTGATTTTTAAAAAAAAGTAAAGAGAATTGAATAAACTGTAAAACAGGTCATTTACACCATTAGGGTCATTCCCTAATTACAATGAATGTTTTCAGGCAATCTAAATCAAATGAACTTATGTAATGAAATAAAAAACAAGAGAATTTTATTTATATGTGCAGAGCTAGAATGCAAAATATTTCATGTTCATTTGAAAAAATTTTCAGAAGAGAAAAAATTTCTCATTTTAAAGAGAGCAAGGTAAATAAAATAAAATAATGATATAATACACAAGTATATTGTAAATACTGATTTAATAATGTTTTTCAATTGATTATCAGCCATTATGAATCATCACAAGAAATTGCATTACACGTCAATCCTGTCCCCTTGAGAAAAAGTCCTGTCCCCAAAGAGAAATATAACTTCTACCATCTACCATTTCTTAACATAGTATGTTGACATTTGGGACCTGAATTGCAGGTGTTTTATCACTTTGATTTAATCGACACCAACCTACCTATTGGCTCGACTATCTCCCAAACTACGATATGCCTGAAAACTTCCATTTTCCCTGGGGCAAAAGTAAAATTCAAAGTTCATTCATGGATTCATAGATTCATTTATCCCAAGTTTTGATTGTTTCCTAGTAAATTCTATTTATTTCATAAGCCATTTGAATGATGAAGCTGATATAAAATGGTTGTTCACATCAATGAAGTGAGAGGAATATACCAAGATAAATTTTAAAAAAATATTCACCTTCGACTGATCTGTGAAAATCTCTTCCATTTGGATTCCAAATAAATAACCCATCACAGAAGAAATAGATTCTTTCAATGATGAACATTTAGATTTCTGCCACTTGATATTTTTATCATGACAAAATGAGAAACAAATCTTACAATTGATAATAGCAAAGCTTTTCACCAAATTTTCTATTTTCTTCATTTCTGCTTTAAGCTTAGAAGAAGAACTCATGTATCTTTTACGCACAGGAAAGTTACTGAAAATGTTTTGAGCAACAACTGTAGTACCTACAGAGGTAAAAAGAAAGCATAATAAATAACAATAAAAATAATTGATTCATATTTCTAATGATTCTTAAGAGAGCAATAAAAATTGGCCATTACAATCATGATATCTTAACACATCAAAAGCACTTGTGAAAATACAGTAAAACCGAGTTAAGATGTTATTCAAGCTTCAAAAACATAACAAGCATAATTTTAGCATAGGGTTTGACAAACGGGAAAATGTATTATATGGGAAAAATCTTAACCAGATTTTACTGTATATTGAGTAAGTATTACCATCAATCAAATTATGCAATTTATACTTTGAATATACATCTTTCTGATATAGTTAAATTTTTCTGGACTCAACCAACATTTAACTTTTATTAAATTATATATTTAATTAGAAATACAACAGTAAGAAGACTGAAAAAGATAAATTAATAAACACAAATGTTGAGCAAGTTCCTCATCTCTCTCTTAAGCAGCCCAGGATTACAATTAGATACTTATCAATACAATCAATGCATCCAAGTATCATTATATACGAGTCAATGAAATGGCAAACAATAAGAAACAATGAAGTTAAAACACACAGAGATATTTCTTTCTTAATATACACAACTAGAGCCACCAAGAGGAATGACCATTGAAAAGAACACAACTATACTGCATAATAAATTTTTTATGAACAATAAAAAACATCAATACCATTTTAAATTTCAGAAAATGTAAACAAATAACATGTGATGAAAAAATATATCTACAAAATAAATGTAGTAATAAATTATAAATAAGTTAACAACTACTTCAAATTTTTAAAACAAAGCAAAGAAGTTCTCCTATTTTAAGGACTAATTTAGAAGGTTTATGTAGCTCCTTACCTTGGAAACTGTTAAAACAATACAAATCTAAACTACATTTTATATTACAGTACAGTGAAAACAAAAAAAATATATAAATTACTTTCAATTTTTTTTTTATTTCTTGGGGGGTCACAGTAATTGAGGGACTGAGGCATTTTGACCCTGATTTCCCTGATGCACTTGGTAGCCTTTCACCAAGTGGGAAATGGTAGGAAAAACTTTCAAAATGAATTCAACTATAGGAACATGAAGATTCTATTGAGGGAATACATAATTACCTTTCCCATAATGTGAAGGTGAAACATTAATTACTTGACCACTGTTATTAAAACTGAAACTTGAAGCATACTCATCAGAATCGGTTCGTGTTGTTATATTGACAGAAGCAACATTACAAAGAGATGATAAAGCTTCACCACGAAAACCATACGTCTCCAAGATAGTACCTAAAATAAGTTTGTATTCAAAAAATTTGTATGTAATATTAATAACAAATGCGACATTTTGATTAATATTATTACTCTTATAGACACAATTTAAGATTTTGTGCCTTAAAATTGTTAAAAATCACAAAAACATTTCCCAGATTAAATAATCAAATACTTGTTTACATCACAATTTAAAAAATGCAATTCATACCAAGATCTGAGAAGTCACTAATCTTAGATGTGTAATGAGGCAAACACATGAATTTGACATAAGAATGAGGAACTCCAGTGCCATTATCTTGAACTTCAATACTATCCAACCCATAATTCACCTATGAAATAAAAATTCAAATGAATTAAGTTCTTTCAATAACAACAAACACAAAGTAATTAATTCCATTAAATAGCTTACAAGTTTCACACTTATAGATGATGCCCCACTGTCAAGAGCATTTTCCAATAATTCTTTCACAGCACTAAATATTGAAGATATAACCTGAGAACTCTGCAATCTAGTAACAGTTGACAACGGTAGTTTATTAAGAGACATCTTTTTTATGTTATTCACCCAAGGAAGAATTTCAACGCTACAAATGAAAATGTTTGATAATGAAAAAATGATGACAGATCAGTTGCCTATTGTCCCTTAAAGTTAAGCATAGTTTATAGTATTGTGTCTGAGATTAAGGAAATAATAGAATAAGGTCTCATATATTAGATAGGAACGTTGTGTGTATAATTCAGTAGCTTTCTACTGCTGCGAAGGAAGCATTAACTAATTAGCTGTATGTAATAAAATAAAAGGTTGACTAAAGTGCTTTACATTATCTACTGAAACAATATTAAATCACAACTTTTACCTAAGACACTACTTTCAACGGATATGAGTATTCAATACTTTCAAGAACAAACCACTGACTGCACACTGACCAACTACAGAAAACACGAACATGTCAACACTTCTGCAAGCATTAATATTCGTCTCAACTTGGCTTTTTTTCTTAACCGATCGTAAAAGAAATCGCTCAACTAAATTGTTTCCATGATTATAAACCTGCGATGGGGTAGCTATAGTTTGCAACAAGTGATAACTCAGGAGAAAACCTACTTCACTACACTACTTTAACCACGATTTTTACTCGCAATTTCAATCAGTTTGCCGCCCTCAGATCAGATCGTGAACGAATGGATGCTGTGCGATGCTGTGACTCTTATCGTTCCTTTCAGTGAACGATAGACTTTCGTTCATCAATTGAGAAATGATTCGAAGTGTAGCGGTAAGGAGCGGTTACTTTGACAAAAATTTATCTGCAACACGCGGGCAATCAATTGTGCAAGGTCTGCAAATTACAGCGAATTTTGAAGAAAAGTCATCAAATAATTCGATCTGCTCATTATGGTCGGCGAGAGGAAGGTGCAAAGCCATGTTCTCGAAGCCAAGGTTGTAAGTGGAAATACGCAAAACTTGAAGAAGGAAATGTAATATTAATTTTCAATTTGGAAGTAAATAAATTAATATATTTACTAATAATAACATTGTAATAATATTAATATTCACAAAACATTTTTGAGGAAAAAATTGCTGTAATATATATATATGGGGAAACAAAATTAAATTAAATGGATGTTGCTGTTCAAACGAGCTCACAATATTGTCAATATTATATTTTGGAACTTCACTTCACATATGATAAGTCAAAATTTCAGCAATAAAATTAATTCAACTTGTGAAAATTTTTGTGGGGCTCGTGACTTTCCTGTGATAGGGCATTCATCTTAACTAGTGCATCACAATCCCACAAAAACTTGGGTGATATTTAGTGTGGTGATCATAGTACAGAGAACTAAGGCCATTTCAGGCTATTGTACTTGTATTACCATAAGAGAGTTCTATAATTGCAGTCAACATTTCTTGGGGTCTAGGGCAAACTGCACCTCATGGTCCCCTGTCTCAGTGGCACAGTATTCTTTTTTTATGTTTGGGACATGTCCTCTCTTGCATTTTTCACTACTCAATTTTCTATTTCTCATTCTTTTCACCTTTGAGCAGTAAGTGAAAGCCACTTCAAATATTGTCATCAAAACTATTTAATATCTATCATCTTATATCAATTCTTGTAAATTATTAATAAAGCAATATAATGATAATCATTGTTTCCATTAATCAAAATTATGTAGCAAGTTAGACAAAAGTAAACGGTGAACGATTTCCTTTTCTAAGTGTGCAATCTAGACAATTCAGTATTCTTTTGATTTGCACTAATAATCCAAACCAAGAAACCTTTAAGACAATCAAAGAAAGTTGGTGTGTAAATCAATTTAGTATTTTATTTGGTCCATTATTAAAGGGAATTTTTCTTATTGCCTGGATGTCCTTTTGGGCAATCCTTGCTTTGCAGGTAACATGATACCAGGAATTTCAGAAATATTGTAAAAAAGTTTATTTTCTGTAACATTTATAAGTATTTAAATATTTATTGAATGGAATATACATCACACTACATTGATTTTTATTTACTTTTTTTGTATAAACACTTTCTATTGGAATGCTTTACTTTCAAGAACATATATACAAACAACATACATTAATATATACAAGTAACATTGACATGTTTATTTTTCCAGAATTGGCATTTGCACCACCAACATATTTTTACCATGACATTGATAAACTCTTTTCTTATCTAGTTTATAATCTATGAAACTTTGATTCTATTGATATATATTTACTTTGTTCAATTTTGAGGAATAGTTACATTTTCTCGTCAAAATTAGGGAAGTGTGCGTATCTGTTGAACACATGAATTTTTTTCTACATCTATCTACTTTTGTGGAGAGTTAAGATATTGCAAAAATTGATTATATGAATCTACCATGTATTTATTTTGAGATACTTTCAACAATAAAAACCATCAGTCACATCCAAAGTCCGAGAAAATCCAGAGGGACTCAGGAGGAAAAGACAAATAATTTGAAAATGTATGCCAAATATTGCCTTGAAAATAGCTATATTATAAAACAAAATCTTTTAAGACTACAGTTATAATCGCATGAATTTTACATTGGTGGTTCTGAGGCATTACATAACATGATTTCACCAATGTCTAAGAAAAGAAAGTAAATACTTTTGCTACATCAAGGTATAAAGTTTTGAAAAACTACTTCAATGGAAGCCAATATTTTGAATTACCGTATTTACCCGAATATTTTAGGAGGCAAAATTTAGAAGAAGAAAAATGAAGTTGAGTAAAATAAATTTTCTAAAAAGTCTTTCTGAAATTATCATTCAAAATTCCATGTGAAATGGTTGGTTCTGGTAACTTTAATCAAAAGTATTTGAAAAGCTAACTGATGCAGTTCAACTTCTCTTGACATCTCCAGATACACGCAGAATTCGACTCTAATTCGAATTCTCGTGCCGCTGCTTTATTTCTGTGTGTCTGAGCATTATTTAGAACTCGCAGTTTGATGTTAGCGTCGAAGCATCATTGATCGCCCAACTTTCGTTGTTTCGAAGAAGATCCCAGTCTCGAAAAAATCGTGTTGCACGGTCGGCGCGGTGACGGCAGTCCGTCATTTCTAGACCACGTGGACCAGTTCGGATTCTATTTCGAATGAGCGTCAAATCCCGCCATCATCGATCGATGTTCTTTATGTAACGTTACGTACACGGCTTGTGTTCGCTTAACTCGTTATCACCCACGAGACTTTGAATTAGCAGTTTCCCCGTCCTAAACTCCTAATATAGTCCCCGCCCCAGGATTTTAGAGCGATTTTTTTTTCGAAAAAAAGGGGGGGGACTATATTCGGATAAATACGGTAATCACATAATAAAATGACAATTACTTAACTTTATTTCAAAACCATCTACATGTAAATTTATCATTTTTTATATAATGAATTGGCTTTCCCAAAACTTCAGGCTTTCCAGAGTCTACCTCATGAGAAATCGGCACTTAAGTTGGGAATTTCTAGAACAGACAGATTAGGGTACTTCTATTTTTCAAATAATCAATAACATTATGCACCTAGTTGTGTAGCCCTCAGAATACATTCAGTAAACATTTTCTTAAATTTTGTGTAATAGCTATGTTCCAATAATTTTAGATTTTTTTACAGTTTAAACATTTTTTTTGAATGTGCAAAATTCACTAAAATATGACCTTTCTCTAAATGTTTAAATTATGAGATCAAGAAAATGAATATGTATTATTACATAACTTTACAGTTTGTGGCTGATTTTTGACAATAAATTATTTTATGCAGAACAAACTAGTTTATAATTTAAAAACAATTTATACAATTTTAAAATGATTAAAAATTATTTCCAAACTTTTGCTTCCCTCACACTGGCCAGTGGCTACACCATATAGCTTTTTCCATTTGCTGCTCGCAGATCACACTGGATCAGAACAAATATGACATCCACTGGAGCAGTGCAATATAGAAAAGAAACTTCTGTACACATCAAGTGCAAAACAAACACTAAAACGAGAGACTCATTTTAAATGTAAATAAATAATAACATATTAATTATCCTATGTATGAGTAACTCTTGAGTATAGAAGGTTCCTGTATGGAGTAATAAGAAAACTTACTGTTCACACAGTCCTAAATGGTTTACACAAATCTTACTGTTTGCATTGAGAAAAAACTGAATCTTATTGTTTACACAGTGCAATGAGAAAAGAATGAATATTAATCTTATTTTTTAAATAGTATAGTGAGAAACAATGGAGTCTTATTGCTTACACTTCTTTATTTTCTTATAACACCACGGGCTATTCTTACCTCAAACATCATGAGTGTGACACTACATTGACTATGATGCAAGCAGTCAATGAAAATTGGGTTGTCCACCGTAAAGTAAGTGTGTTTCATTTCTAGTCGAATAACAATATCTCAACACTTATGCAATATCTCTTTCAAATTTTATGCCATATTTGCCCTTGGTGTGCAATTGTCAGCCCAGAAGTGGAAAATGCTATTACATTCTGAATGAGACTTTTTCAAAAATGATGACCAGAGCAAATTTCCAACATGAGGGAAGTCTTTACAGGAGAAATAGTTTTTGGAAAAACCTGAATTTGTTTATTTGCCTAAAGCCAGAAATGACTTAGCTGATCAAACAACTTCAACAAGACTGAACTTGAGTTCCATTTGAAAAAACACTGATTAACAATACTCTGATACATGAAACATTCAAATATAAGTTATCCATAAATGTGGAGTCTATTTTCATGTTTGCACTCCATTCTCACACATTTCTTCTGCTGAATGGCATCAACATCATTCTGTGCGCATCTTTTCAACGATATGATGCGGAATTTGTGTGAAAGAAAATTACTGCTCAGAACTTCAGTACATATAATAATGTATCTACAATCCATTTAATACCACTTTTCCTCAGACATATAGCCTTTCATGCTAGGAGTAGCATGGACCACATGAATGGCATTTGATTGTGGTTGAGGAAGCCAATGGTTGTGGTTGTTGTGGTTATTATGATTTTGGTTATTGTGGTTACTCATATGACACGAATTTTGAATTGTGTGGCACGAGTTCTGAATCGTCTGTTGTTGTCCTTCTGAGATGCGAATGACCACGGGTGCTGCAGGAACTTCCGGTCTCGATGGTCTTTTGAAACCATTCATCCGAACGTCGATTTGCGTCGGAGGATTAGAAGGAGGAGGAGTGTTGCTGACCGACTGCAAACTCGTGGCTTTATGGAGTGATAATCGCAATGGTTTTTTGGGTGGTGTAGGTCTAGCCTTTATTTCCTCTCCGTTCTTACGATAATGAACCTGTTGAGATGACGATTCAGAACTGTAATCCAATGATTTCGTACTTCGTGCATCGTTGGTTCGGGATAGATGATGACGACTTTCGTGACGAGGTTGAGCTGTGGGTTCTGAATCAAAATCTAACGATTTCACACTCCGGGCATCCGATTTCCTAATCCTATGCATCCCAGATTCCGATGTGTAATCCAAAATCGACTTGAGACTCTTCGCTTCCGCAATGACTTGCCTCGTTTCCGATCGCCTATGATGATGTCCTTCGGCGTGATGTTTTCTCTGAGCTCGCTTGTGTTCGATTGCAGCATTGGCGTCGAGACCGTACTCCAAAACGGAATGACCGCTTTTCACACGATACACATCCGAGTTGCGATGAACTTCACAGTTCTTGGAACGAATTGCGTCCGGGACATCGAGTGAATTGGTACTTCGCGCATTATGCAGATGGTAGCGCTTCTCGTGCTTGTGATGGTGGTGATGATGGTGATGTGATCCGCCGTTCGTGGTGGTCGTGGAGCAGTCGGAGCCGAAATCGAGGGATTTGGCGCTGCGTGCATCGTGAGGGCTTCTCACGGGGGCGTGTGGCGTGGTAGAGGCTGCTTGTGTGCGAGGACGAAGAGTGGGCAAGCTATGACGAGATTCGGCGGGCGAACGATTGCCCACGTCGAGACCTGGCAGGTTGGCGATCAGCGCCGTTACTTGAGGACCTTTCTGGAACACCTGCACAAGAGAGGAAGCGCATTGTTGCAAAACAACGTCTGCTTAAACTTTCTCAATGATTTCCAAAACAACTTTCTGTACCTCTCAATCTCCCTTCTCTCTAAAATTCAAATAAATAATGTGACACATGAATTGGTGGAGAAGTCAAAGATTGTTGATAGTGTCGACAAAATATTTTTATGCTCTCTTCACCAGCTGGCGTGCTCTTCTCAAAAACATAATTTAATATTATCCTTGAAATTCAATATTATTGGTTACTCCACTGACAAAATTTACTATTCGAAACATTAAGTACACATTTGGAACCTTCCAAAATTTTCATTTCTGTTTTTGAAAAATATTTTTCTAAAAACTACGCATGGAAGCAAATGTAAGGTTAAAATTCAAAATAGATTGAGTTCGTTAAGTATAGACTTTCCAAAAATGGACTTCAAGAGTTCAGACTACTATTTTCAGAAAGAAATTGTACAGATATATCCTTTTTTTAGAGTAAAATAACCCGGACATATTTACACCAAAAGATAAGTTTCCTAGCTCGCTGTCAGAGACTACTATTTATTACAAATTATCATGTATTACATTTTGTACAAGTACGGGTATTGTCCTCACCTGTAGCTCTGTCTTGTTTCCTGACGCAGTCGGTGGCTGCCCGTGAGGTGGCGGGCGACCCGTGGGGTGTCCACTGCTAGGAGTATCAGTCCCTGATCCGTTACTCTGTACTGAAGGAGGCGGCGTCGGAGGAGTCTGTTGCTGGCCAGACTGCGCTAGACGAGCCATTAGTTCAGATACCTGTGGGTCACCAAAGTATTATGTTTTAACCTTTAACGTAAAAACGTAACAATTTTTTGTTGTAATTTGCTCCGAACGAAAGAAAATGTTACTAATCTAAATATTAATACTAATTTTTTAAGCAGAGTTAAAATATTCATTGTAAAAATGTAGCAGAATAAAAAAATCTTATTGCACCGACCGTGACTTTTAATTTATACACGTTCCAAAAATGAGTTAATAGTTATAAAAGCAATAAAAATGTTTTGATGAGGTTTTGTCAAACTTAACTTTGCTCGCATTTGAGCCGGTCATTCATTGAATCTATGAATCAAAAGTTGTAGTTAAATAACTAGTAACTTGAGAAACATACAAACGAATACCTCGAAAAAAATATATGCANCCGGTCATTCATTGAATCTATGAATCAAATGTTGTAGTTAAATAACTAAGTAACTTGAGAAACATACAAACGAATACCTCGAAAAAAATATATGCAAATGGTGAGAAACAGTCAAATATGATTATTATGCCTTGAAGAGGTAACGTTTGCGAAGTTTTGAGGGGAAGGGAGCTAAACAACCTTATCAGCCTTCCTTACTTAAATCTCCCAGTCGGGCTGCTCATTGGATTGGATTGAGAAAGAATCACAGAACAGAAATAGTAACGATCGTTTTCTAGGTATATTTTCGTAGAAATCAGCAGCAGAGTCGTACTTGTTTACAACAAAATTTATTTTGTAAGCGATAAAATATTGGATATTTAGAAATATAAATCGTTATTTTGTGAGAACCATGACGTAAGTAGCTTCATCTAAAGAGACCCGGGGTGGATGTCTATTATAAGGTCCCACCTTCACGTCCCACGCAAAAATATTTGCTTGACAGGAACATGAATATCGTTTGCACCAAGGGTNTCTATTATAAGGTCCCACCTTCACGTCCCACGCAAAAATATTTGCTTGACAGGAACATGAATATCGTTTGCACCAAGGGTATTAAAAGATGAAATGGAAATTTGAGGTTTATTTTATAATAATCTCAACTATTCTTTATTATAATTATGAAAAGTTTCTAAGTACGGTAAATTTATGTTAAAATTTACGTCTTTACCCTACTGCATGATGTAGTGTGTTTTGTGGATTGTCGGCGATTATAGTTAATCAACAGTGGCTAGGTTAATTTTTTTATTTTTTGTGGGGTTTTAGGGCTCGTCAACGGCAAGGTCATTAGAGTCCTTGCAGATGGGGAAAATGCAGTTTCGCACCATAGAGAAGAGCCGTAAAGACTCTTCCCCGTGTGTGGGACTCGCCGAATATCTCGACCATACTCACTAAAAACCCTCTTGAATTCAACAATTATATAAATACAATGATGAAAGTTAAGAAAAGGAAACAGTTGCAAAACACATTATATAATAAAAAGGAAAAAATCTAAAAATTATAATTTTCAAATTACGGAAAGCAAGGATAAAAGGAAAGAAGACAGGGAATAGGAAACAAGAATGAAAATTAAAACCCTCCCGAGAACTTGTGGGAGGAGCCCCGATCTACTCATAAAATTCAATTATTAACATCATCCGTTTCATTTCCGAGAATTGTTGGTAAATTTGCAGCCAGACCAATTTGTCTCCGTATTCTCGTGTATTTTCTGCAATCAGTTAGTAGGTGACGCACTGTCAGAGAAGAGCTACACTCCTCACTAACGGGTTCATCATCAAGTAATAAGAGATACCGATGAGTGAGAGGACAATGTCCTATGCGCAGGCGGGTTAGCAAGACCTCGTCGCGCCTGGCTGACCTACAGGAACTCCTCCATGACTTAACAGAGGATTTGATAAGTCGGAGCTTATTCCCTTCAACAGCCAACCACTCATTGTTCCATTCACTCAGAATCCTTGTCTTGATGGAATTTAGGACATCCCTTTTTGGAATCGTAAAGAAATCCTCGCGATTCTTGAGGAATGCCGCTTTTGCGGAAACGTCTGCTTCCTCATTTCCTCTTATTCCCACGTGTCCGGGAATCCAACAAAACCCGGGCCAGGATGGGTAACAGAGATAATGTACACAACCCTACCAAGGTTACGTACGGTTAGAAATAGACAAGTAAAAACAAAAAGGAGCAAAATCAACATGCATGAAAAGGAATTTAATCAGTATCCGCAGTACTATAACAATGGCGTGATAAAGTATAAGAGATACTAACATCACTTAGTTCATCCGAAGTCAGGTGGATAAAAATATTTATTATGAAACTTTCATTAACTTATTTTTTTTTAATCTGTAAATTCTATATATTACTAGTATAATTTGTATTATCGTCAGGACTTGTAATACCTCGCTCCATAGACATTCTTTCTACAAACACTCAACATAAATCTAACTGGCACTTCATAACACCCTTACATACCATCTTTATACCACGTACATAGAATTAATATCTATGGAGCGAGGTATTAGAAGCCCTGATGATGTAAATTATATTGAAACGTTGGCGAGTATTGAGTGTTATTTTATATGACCTATACGCAAGAACAACCAAATCCCGTAATAGACAGTCTACTGTATAGATCACTTGATTCACCTAAATGTTATAGAACGAAATGTTATAGATCTCTTGGTGAGTGTGTGAAATCCAAGTCCTCACCTGCTCCTCCAAGTACGAGATCCGATGCGTGAGTCGCACATTGGCTCCTCGGAGTCCTTCTGCTCTTCCTCGTGCGGCAGCCAATTCCTCGCGAAGAGCTGCTGACGCTTCTTCCGCCGCCGCTTCCGCCACGGCAGACAACGCACGCGCGCGCAGAACCACTAGCTGCGCAGGTTCGGGCACAGCAGCCAGCAAGCGCAGAAGATCCTCTCTCGCTTTGTTCAGCACCAAGCGCCCGTTCACTTCGACGAGTCTGTAACGAAAGTAAAAGGGCAGTAAGGTATATCTACAAAGGTCGTAGAAGTTCTGTTTCCGGTGGAGGGAACTCTTTACGACTCGTTCGTTGGGAGTTGACAACTTTAACTCGTGCTTTTGTTGGCCAGCAGAGTTAAATCAGACAGAGGATACCAAAACATTTTTTCTTATTGCCCGATGCTAAGCCGTGTGTATCGATAACCACACATGACACACGTCGAGCCATAACCAACGACCACCATGAAGCTGTCCCACCACAGTTGTAGATATTCCTTTTAGGATGGAGATGGGGGTGAGATTTCTTACTTAGGGAGGGCGGGTAGGGTCAAAATGTTCATTGGTTTACCTTAACAATCTCTTCCTCAAAAAGAACTCAAAACAAAGTTTCCGAAGCAAATTCAACAACTCTGGTCAACAAATTCACATGCGAATTAATAAGCACGTATGGTTAAGTACCAATATTTAATAATACACTATTAATTAGTAATATATACCTGAAAAAAGTACGTGTGGTTATATCCCCGTTATTCCAGTATTTTGTGAAAATAACATCTGCAGTACACGTCGGTCGAGAAATAACTGATGAACTACCTGTAGATCTAGAAACGGTGTGAATGATTTGTGTCATATTTCCATTCACTTATTTCAGAAATGAGAAGATATATCTACTTCGCTCCATAGTAGGTCATGATCTTGCATCTCCCCCTACTGAAATACACAACGCCCTTGTGAGAAACAATATTGTTTCACGGAACACCATTTAGAAAACAATACACCTGCACTAGAACTTGAGCCAGGAATCGGTGATTTCTCGTACCGTCGACCTGGGAAGAAACGCAAAATCATCTAGTCACAAGCGGCGGAAGTGAGGAAAAAGCGCTTTTGCCGCGTTGTCAGTGTGGTTCCGGTGAAACATCTTTTCTTCTACAAATAAACTCGTGTTTAGCGAAAAGAATAGTATAAAGAAAAGTTCTCCTTCTCTTTTTTCTGCACGGTTGATTTCTTAAAGAAGTTGTAACAAAGGAATGACATCAAATTCACAGAAATATAGTTGTATTTGTTATTTACGCAGAAAACAAAATGTACATTGTTCGGAATCATGGGTGCACTATTCGAAACCGAATGTAGTTAATTTGATTTGATTTCTATATCTGATGGGGAGCGTAATTCTCTTCATTACGATGAAAAGTTTCATCCTTGAATCCCATATTCTTATGAAAAGAAAATATGAAGAATTTTTTTGGCGAATTTGACTAGTATAAAAAATTAACATATTCATGTTCTTTAACTTGTAACATTTATTTATTACGTTAGGATATCGGGGAATCTATGGTGCGTCCACATACCTCGGGTAGAAAATTGACTTATTCTTCCCATTGACAGTAATTTATTCATTCATTTTGGTTGAGGGTGGGCGGAATGTCTTATAAAATATTATTTGGTGTTAACTTAAAAATGATTTGTCATATTTCTATATGTTCAATAGTTTGTTTTATGTTGTTAATTAATTAATGAAAGGTAATAATTAAAATTTTTTTCTTAAATTTCGGGGGATAGGGGTGCCTCCGACTACGTGCCTGTTCATTTATTTAGTCCGTTCACACTGTTTAGCTACGACTCAAAGTCAACCTCATCCTTGATCTTGTATCGTCATAGTTTTCTATAGGAAGGCTGTGAAGAATGGTCGTGAAAATTGCGTTCTGCATCGATGCCGTGGTTTTGGCCGAATGTTCGGCATGGTTGGACCACGTAGTTACGAACAACAAAAACCTTTTGGCTGATTTGGCGTCAGACCGTTGGAGGAGGGAATATTTACAACCACTATTCACAGGTTGTATAATCAGTTAAAGGTGTTAACTGAACTAAGTTTGTTTTGCAGCTAAGTTCACGCTTTTAGTTTTCTTCCTGTACCATTTTATTAAGTTGGGAAGAGGGTTTCTTCCGGCATTGTGTGAATTTGAAACAAAAATTTCTCACCTATTTCCGCAAACTTTCCTACCATAAAATTTTAGTACCGTGTTAATTTCTATTCACAGATCCAACATATACGAAAGTCGTATTTACAAAGGAAGACTCACTTTCCTTATGACCTGGGTTCCTTTTTGATATCAGGAAAGTTATTTCTAGGTGAAAGAAAACTTACAATTCATGTTTACCTAACATGTTTTTTTATTATTAGAGTAATTGTTTTTAGACATTTTCCGAAAATATCTGCCAGACGATTTCGATTCCGGGTTTTGAACAGGTGCACTTCATTATCAATACGTCACAGGGATCAGTTCANTTTCGATTCCGGGTTTTGAACAGATGCACTTCATTATCAATACGTCACAGGGATCAGTTCACACTCTCAGGGTACCTCGTCACTGATACTGAGTTCTCCAGATGTTTACGAGATAGGCCCAGAACAATTTTTTTTCTTCATATTTTTATTTTCATACTAGACATAGTGTGCAAGAGCAAGTGACAGATTGAGTTCTTTCGATGATCCTCGAACCAAAACCAAGAAAGTCATATAATATCTATTTCTGAGTACAGAACTACTTGCGGACTTGAAGTTAATTTCCACCCTTAAACTCTTCATGGTACTGTTCAAAACATCGTTAGAAGTAAGAAGAAGATAATGCAATTTTCTCGTTGTGATTTTTATTATATTTGTAAACATAAAAAACTCTTTAGAAAAAAACGGATCATTGATATTTTGGTAAATAATGTAATTATTCCTTACCTGTCTCCTTTCACCATGCCAGCGCCGTCAGCGGCCCACTCGACGTATAGACCCGTGCTGCCTTCTCGTGGCCCGGCTCCGAAGCGAGGACTTTTTGGGTCATAGTTCACTTCTACAGCGAGCAAGCTTACTTGGGCTGCTCCACTCACGCAGCTGGAAAGACATCGGACGCATATCAGGACGATGTTGTGTAAACATACGTACAGGAAAAAAAGGATATTAGACTACACCACTCAAAGAAATGGTCGAAAAGACGGATACATACGGTATTTTTAGAAATCTCTTAGATTACGGTGAACCTCACCGCCAGGTAACAGATTAATCATGTTACGTCGAATGAAAATGGGAGACGGGACCGGGATTCGAACCCGGGACCTTGAGCTCTACGCGCTCATGCGCCATCCCGGTCCCGTCTCCCATTTTCATTCGACGTAACATGATTAATACGGTATTTTGTAAGAATTAAAAATACTTGAAGAAATAAAGAAGTAATTGACAAAATTATCTAAATTAAAAATATTGAGAATCTTACTGTATTAAAAACAAATCGAAAACTGATTGAACATTCAAATGGAGTTCGATTTTTTTGTGGGGTTTTACGACTCGTCGACATCAAAGGTCATTGGAGCCCTAAAAACTTGCACAGGTAGGGAAAATGCAGTTACGCACTAGGGAGAGCCAACATGACTCTCCCCGCGTATGGGACTCGCCGAATGACTCAACCATACCCACCAAAAACCCTCCTGAATTACAATATATCAAAACATATCTCAAATCATATATTTTACAAAAAATGAGGAAAATGAAAGATACCCTAGCCCTAACATCGTCGGGCTCGAAAAGTACAAGAGTGACCAAGGAAGGAGCCTAGCACAAGTGGAAGCAATGCCAGGCTCAGATCGGGACCACGTGTTCGCCAAACACCTACTTACTAGATGTAAGTTCCCTAAAGCGAAATTGAGTTCGAGATTGATTGTGGAGTTCGAGATTGATAATTTATTATTATTATTTCGAGTTTGAGATTGATTATTTTTTTATTTTATACTGGATGAATATCCGCGGCATTACTCGCTTATGCAAATATTCTTTCTTAACTCCCCATTGATACATAATGAAAACTGTTTTCATTAATTTTGCTGGTTAGATGGTGTTGGTGTATTATATTAATATATCTACTTCATTTCACTTATAAAATACAGGAAAAAGTTTAAACCAATTAAAAAGCAGTATATTTTTTAAAGTTGAAATTAGGAATTTGAGTGTCTTGTTGAATTTTCGTGATGAATTTCAATAATTTTCATTTCGCGTAACCTTCGTACATTTCAAGAGACCTGTGGTCGTACACAAGTTCCAATGAATATACAGATTTCCCACTGAACCTAGATATAACTTATGCTCGACATAATGTAATTTGGTTTTCGAAAAAAAAAGCTTTTAGAAAACTTTTAAATGTGGAGCATGGTGTAGGCGAGTGAGTGTTGAGTCCGTTCCGCAGTGGAAATGAAATATGTGCCATCTTCTTTCGAGCAAAGTTCGTATATTTAGATATTTATAAATCAATGATCCACGATTCTTCATGTAGGTTCAGACGAGACTTTCTCTGCCACCCAACCAAGTAATTTGGGCGGAGGAATTGGCGAAGACATGCGTGAACGCAAGATATGGAACGCTACTGGAGAGAAGTAGTTGAGGTGAGCGACTGGACATTTTCCACAAATCGAATACCACGGGAATGTAAGAAAGACCAACAAATTGGGTAGCTTACACACTAAGAATATTTTTCAGCCTTTCCGATGGCTCAGGGCTAGTATGCTAGCTCACCACTGAATCACTCCAGGTTCCATAGGGTTCACCAATGAATCTCTCCGGTGGGGCCAGAAAAAAATTTATAGCTTTTCACTTTAATGTCCCAGTTCATATATAGTACATATCTTACTATTACTAAATACTCCTCCTACTACTTACTCCTACTAACAGCTCCACTTGGGCCAAGTAAACACAGTTAATCGGCCCACCTACTAACAATAGCCTACCACCCACCTCCTACCTCTCATTACCCCATGTAGATAAGCTTCGATAGCACGTTACATTTCCCATTTACAAATAATACAATAAATAAAATAAATACTAATATTTACTACACACTGTCTCAAAATTTCAAAAAAAATTGTTGATGGAAGAAAGAACATTTTCTACATTTAAAACAAGAAAAACTTCAATTTCGGTCTTACGTCAAAAAGTGTTCTGCCACACAAACTTTCTACAAACTGAGTGCATTTGCACGCAGATTTACTGATATCCACTTAAATATAAAGCATTTACCTTACAGTAACCGAAATGAAACATTACTGAAAGATGTAACTCACGGACATAACAGGAATAACTTGATCTAAGTGACGGAGACAATGCTGCTTCTCGTTATTCGAGATACGTTTTGGAAACCAGTCTCACACCAGTTGAGTGAGTTTGTGGGCGCCAGCCACGCCCACCCATCGTGCATTTAAAACCTTCTTGTTGCTGTTGTTTATCTGATCTGTGACTACATTGTTCCAAACGCACATGGTCGATTGTTTCGGACCGAGAGGACAAGCATTGTGTCCCAGTTGTAAGTGGGTTGTCCCTATAATCTCTTCAGAATCCCCGTCATGGAATGAATTTGAGGTGATTCATCGACGAGGAAGTGTGTTTCGTCAGCGCGAATGGGAGGTCAATGCAGATGACTACTGACGACCAACTGAGTGAGTTTAATAAATTAACGGACTAGTACAAAACGTATGTGGAGGGTCGTCTTCACTCTAGTTTACTCCTACTACGCCTAACGTGATCACGAAAATAATTTTATACTATTTTAGATTAGGTTTAAATATTTTGAACGACCTTTAACTAGAATAAAATTAAATAAAACTCATAAAAATGGTAGATTTAATGCGTCACCATCACCAACTCAAATAAACTGCACAAAACATTATCCGTATAACCTTGCTCTCGGAGTTCACAGATTTTAGATCCGATTGAGATTAGCCATTTTTTACGGACCCCCCCCCCCTACTCAATGAATACGATGAAAATGCGTATTTAAGGTTTTCCGACACTTACGTTCACACATTTTTTTATCGAATCCATTGAACCGGGTCTTATTTCCGTAATTTATTTATGATGTGGTGCGTTTAGGCTATCAGGTCTCCTCTTTTACAAAACCATATGATTATTCGGTGAAGGATTTGGGAAGACAATATATCGGGTTGGCGGGAAATCTAAAGTATGGAACCGACATTGGTCTGGAGTAGGGGAGAGAATTTCCCCAGTTGAAAACCTCACTCACTTCGGGTGTATCGCAGAATGGGGAATCGAACCCACGCTCTTCCGCTCAGCAGTGCCTAGGGAGCGAAGATGCTACAACTACGCCAAGTTTAAGGTTCATAAGCGCCGATAATTTGGATGTTTAAAAGCCAATTAGAGTTATTTTTGAAAAAAAAATATGTACAAAAAATTGTCACTCGTTAAAAGTAATGGGATGAAGCAATCGAGTCTACAAGAATCATTGCCTTATCATGCCTCACCTATAGAGAGAAGAGGCATCTGAACGCAGACGACCTTGTTCATTTGCGTCATCCACAGCCGCCTGTAGCGAACGACTTTCTTCCTGTAGCGATAACAAGTTGAGCTCCTCGCGCCCCAGTTGATACTCCAGTTCCGCTTGTTGGATGCGAACATCGATGTTGCTGCGGACATATCACAAACATCATAATATAAAACAACACAAAACAATTATATTTTTTGCCATCACCAAACAATTCCCTGCTAAAGTGACACGATCATACCGAGAAAAAAAATTGAATGTTGTTTGAGCTTGAATAACCACAAAATTAATGAAATAGGGGTGAAAATAATGAATCTTTTGCTGAATTAACTTTGATTTCATTTTTCATTGTATCACAACATCATCGAACAAAAGAAAATATTTCTTCTTCGACGGTCAATCGCAAGCTGCGGAAGCTTCGACATTTTATGATGAAGATAATAATAATTATTTGGTACATCAAATAAACCGAGCAATATAAATGTAAATGGTTTCACCTAAAGGACTAATGAATCATTTAAACTATTAAAGATATCATTTATTTAGAGCAATTTCATCAACGTAATATACAAATATTTTCATTTTCACACATTTTTTAGATGAATTACTTTTTGTACTTCAGTTATTCGGAGTTCTAAAACTTCACTGTTGCTCCTTAGTTTACAGGAAACAATCTTCATCAACGGTTTACATTCCAGAGAAGATATGAGCGTTTTAAAGTTTCTCTCCGCTCCAAGAAGCTCCAACAGAATAACGACACGGATGCTCCACGTCCATTCATACAAAAGTGAATCATGTGCTCGCTTTGTGTGTGTTTGTGAGTACATGGACGAACGCACCAAAATAACATTAGCTACTGGAGAAAACAGTGTAGGAAGAAATAAAAATATAAGTGAAAGACATTGAGGATTTCGTCGTGAGATTGCGCGACCCGCTGTTATTCCCGGAAGTGGTTTGTCGTACCGGAAAAAGACCAAAGTTTTATTGGAAAACTTTTCTTCGAACCTTTGTGTTCAACCGTCATTAGAGCACCGTCGTATTGTTGGAAGCGAAATCATCGTAAGGAAGCTGATTGCTTGATTTGTCTGTCGATACACCAATTTCACTTTATCGATGTTTGTACATCTAAGAACATTTACTTCTTATTAAACTAAATCAAAGGAAATGAAATTTCCTCCGTCGCTAAGAATATTTAAATATCATGAAACCGGAAGAAAACTAACCACATCAATAAAACGAAACGAATGCATAACTTCAGGTAATGTCCAATTATGCATTACTTAAAATATTTTCTGATATACAGACTAAAACGGGAACCAACACAAAATTATTCGCTACTTCTTACTTGTTACTGTTTTAATGAAGGAATTGGATAAGTGTTCATTTGTATTCAGTCCCAAAACCTAGCCATAACGTCCAGGCGAAAACTTATGCAACCCGTTATACATGGGTGTATTATCGTAAAAATGGCTGCATCAATTATATAATATTTAAGAGTAGGTACACAAACTGAAAGGTGATACTAGAAAGGGATTATAGAAAAACTTGGTCTCCAAGCCTTTGGCTTCAGTTCTATCCTTGCCATGCGACTTGTCAAATGGAGGAAGCTCTTGAAGGAAACCTATCTAATTTCCTCTAATTTTGAACGTCCTTCATTTCTTATGTCTATTATAGATCACAGCTATCGGTAAAATGCATTTAACATAACATGTACGGGAAAATGGTTTTAAAGAAAGATGAAGATGAAATAGATACTATCTAAATGTAGGGGAAAATTATAAATTATATCTAGGTAGCGTCGTAAAACTTTCAATATTGTGAAATCCCGTAGGACGCCGAGGCAGACGTACCGAGTAATGATACTAGAGCCAACACATCTAAACAAAACATTGTATCTTAAATTTAAAAATCTCTTTTTTATAACAATGAATACCACACAATTAAATTAATGGAATAACAAACGTTATAAATCAAATTATACAAAAAATGAATGACATTTCATAGATACGGAATTTTGGGAAAAATATGTTCTCAATGCATTTCAAGATTATGTTCTACAAGAAACATTTCTCTGAGAAATTCTTGATTTTAGACATTTTTGTTCTCAAAATTATGTATTTGAACGGCATTTTAATGTCATGTGGGGGACAAATTCAACCTCTTCCATAATTTTACTGTGAAAATAATGGATATATTTCCATACTTTGTAACTAAAATAAGAACATGTTTTAAAAATAAACAAAGGCAAGTTTTCCAGTATCAGATAATACTGTATTTATGTTTTACATCTCTAACTATACTCGTACATCCAGTCTATATTTTAGTTGTCCGTCACCAAAAAAATAAATAAATAAAAATAATGTGAAGGAGGGGGAAAAGAGCCGGTCTTCTAACAGAGAGTAGGCCTTCTAACGTGACTCTTCGTCTAACTGTAGGAATCATTTTCCTTCTGAGTCGCGCTATTTGTAAATGACGGACGAGACGACCACCGACTGTAAGAGGTAGACTAATCACTCAACCGCCGAGAGGATGTGAAGGGAGGATGATACACAATATTCACGTACATTTTTGGATTATAAACGTTTGTGTATTGAGTGACATTTCAGCTGAATTTTTTGGAAAATATTTTGCGATAATATTTTTTCTATTATTTATGTTTACATGCTTCCATGAGAGCAATAAAAGTTTTACGAGTTAAGAACTCACTCTGTAATATCCAGACGCTCGAGAGCCATCTTGAGGTTCTTGATGGCCAACCGTTTGTTGTCCATGTCGCCACGGAGGCGCTGCAATCGCTCCTGAGCTGAGCGCCGCTGCGATTCTGTGAGTGGTTGCGCAGGCGTGGCGGCTCGCAGCTGCGCCAGGCGACCCGCGCTCAGAGAGTTGCACAGTTGACCTTTTAAACTAAAACACAAAAGAGATTACGTCAATTAAATCCCTTCGTCATTTTCCCTAATACGTGGAGGCATATATTTATGTACGATCATAATGTGTATGGATTTTGCAACTTTACGCAAGGTCTTGTTGTTACTAATTGATAGGAGAAGAAGACTGACCAATAGGGGGGGGGAGGGATCGACTGACTCATTGGTGAAAGAGCAGGTCGTAAACAGATGAAGCGAGAGAAAGATCGATGAATCGTATCGATGGAGAGAAAGATGTGATATATGCAGTATGCTAGTAACAACCGAGATCAGAAAGTGTACTCGTACATTAGCCAGTAACTAGTGATTTTGATGGTGAGGTGTATTCCTGTTACATAAGGGATATCGTATGTATAGCACAGTTATTGCTTTCCACACTTGGAATGTTCGGTATTCAAGGCTTTTGTTCTGAAATTCAACTGTGTTTTCTTTTTCTCTGGTGAGAATGAAACATCATTATTTAAGTGTTAACAAACGAATATAGGATTCACAGAGGAGAATGGAAAAAATAGGGGCTGTAGCGTAGTCGAGCATATAAATACAAGGATTCGGGACCTGTTTGATCAATATCACGGTACGAAAATTCCAAAGGGTTTGAAAATTAATAATTGAACGTTTACGTATTTCAGTACTTGCTCAGTTCTTAAATATTGATGTTCGCACCAAGCAACTACCTTTTCTAACCCTAGTATGCACAACGTTGTATTTTATTTTGCTTCTAAACTTTTCCATTGCTGGATAAATGTTATTTTAAAATGATATATTAAGATTAGGTCAGGATAATTCGCACAGTAAGTATACTTTTAAATCAAACAGCACCCGAGAAATTTTAAATTAAGAAGCAATAAAACAGTTTCTAGCATTAGTACAATTAACACAGAAGCTAGAATTATAATAGCATATTTTTTTATTATTTTATTATTTTATTCACAGATAGATTAAAAGAGGAACTCGATTACATTACCTTAATTATATTGCTGTCAATTTATTTTGATAAAATTAAAACCATTAAATGATTTCTTTACAAACTATTTCCTTTCTCCTCCTCTATAATTGCAACTTCGTAACATATTATTTCTGCAATCAGCACATTAAAAGTTACTTTTTAATTCATTAAACTATAAATCATCCTGAGTCATAGATCAGTTTTCCATCGATGAAAACAGGTTCCCAAGAAACATATAGCGTAGTATCATGTTCCATAACCCAGACTAGGTAACACGCGAGAAAAAAAAATTGTATTTTCAAAGAACTGTTGACATGTATTAACAAATGACTGAAGGTGAGGACCCGGAACGGTGCTCTTTGCCCGGAATGCCATTAAAACAGAAATCACCTCATATCAACGACCGGAAATAAGCTTTGCGCGTTGAGCGTTCCACGACAATTTGTTTCCAAATTTTCATTCACAAATAACAAAACCGTTGCTGACGAGATTATCGAAACAATCGATGTTATGTTTGATTGCACACTGTCCTCTAGGGCGGTTGTTGAGGTGTGGAAAGATACTGCAGAATTATATGATATTTATTTGTAAGTGCGACTAAAATATAAATGGTGAAGAAAAGATTAATAATGATTTTTACATGAAATTTTTAGGGAATATTGCTTTTGTATTATTGAAACTCACTAAGAAACAAATTTTCTTAATTCCTAGTTTATAGAGGTGAAATGTGATTTTTCAAATTCTCACTATTTTTACGAACTAATTGGGATATTAACTCAATATTGTTAATTCAAATATCGAAAATCAATTTCTGTTTCACTGAAGAAAGGTAAAATGAATTTTGGTTTTTGACGCCCTCGCTAACGGCTCCAGTGTGTACGCTTCGCAGCATAAGTTTAAACGGGACTCGTGTTTTCCATTTCACGCCGAATTTTAACACTTTTCATTTCACAATTCATTTTTATTTTACGTTAATTCATTATGCAAACAGAACACGTGAATTGTATTTAAATTCAGACGAAGAAAACCATAGGTTCTTAGCTAGTTTGTAACGGCTTTTTTGTCAATTTTGCTGTCAATATTATTTTATTATTATCTCCAAAACAAGAGCTGAACTGTGCGTTTTATACACACAGAGAGAGTTAAAGAATTACAAATATGATGAGAGTTTAAACGATTA
Organism: Laupala kohalensis; assembly: GCA_002313205.1. Lineage (NCBI taxonomy): Eukaryota > Metazoa > Arthropoda > Insecta > Orthoptera > Trigonidiidae > Laupala > Laupala kohalensis. The sequence continues at coordinate 952,749 of NNCF01126978.1, forward strand.
AAATTGCTATCTAGCTTAAAAATCATTTATCTTCACAGACCTTTGATTAAATACGTGTGATAACATAAGACGGGACAATAACATATAAAAACACATAAATTGTGTAATAAAGTTTCAATAAATAAATATCTGGATAAATAATCAATGTCAATTGATTATCAGACACATCACGCTGTCGATTAAAATGAATTCAAAAAATGATTTTTCCGTGGAGGCATTAATCATTGTCGATCCTCCTTTCGGCTGATCTAGGTGAGGTTGTTTTCAACAACGATCTCTATCTCTTTCAAATCTAACCTTACGTTTCTTAATATCAACATCCCACTTTTCTCAAACATTCACCCAAATCAGGTGGTTATGAGTTCGAGCAGACCTTTTTGCCTCAACCTCGCCACATGAAATAAAGAAAGAAATAATGATCTGAGGTCATTAATTTGTCAGCGCATGTGATTCTTACCTCTGAATCATGTTCTCCTTGTCTCTGAGCGCATTGCGAAGTGCGTCGAGCTCTTTGTGAACGTCTTTCTGCACCGCCCTGGGCAAAGGCGCTCCTCCCACAGTCAATCCCACGCCGCCCACGGTGCTACCGGTCACCACGCCTCCGCCTCCACCGCCGCCAGCCACCGCCCCCGCGCTCTTCTTGCGACGAGGCGTCGTCGACAGAGACACTTCAATGCTGGCCATCTGCAAACATACCAATCACAACCAGTGATTTTCAGCCAAGGAATCTCTTTTTGGCGGGATTGCGATCATTTTTTTTTCTTTGCGGCTCGTCGACATCGAGGTCATTAGAACCCTAGAAACTTGTATAGGTAGGGAAAATGCAGTTACGCACTAGGGAGAGACAACATGGCTTTCCCCGTGTGTGGGACTCGCTGAAAGTCTCAATCATAGCCACTAAAACCCTCCTGAATTACAATATATCAAAACATATCTGAAAACACAAATCCGCAACATTACAACGAAGAAAATGAAAGATACCCTAGCCCTCGCAACCTACTAGCGTCGGGATCGAAAAGAACAGGTGACAAGAGGTGACCAAGGAAGGTCAGGAAAGAGAAAGGAAGGAGTCTAGCACAAGTGGAAGTAATGTCAGACTCAGCTCGGGGCGCGATCATATAAAACGATATAGTTTCCATGTAAATATTAAAATGGAGATGAAATGTTATTCCATTTTTTATATATCTAGTTTTTTAAGAAATAAATTGAATTTAGATTTAAGTTTAGATAAATAAATATGTTGTTCTTATTATTGAATTTACATTACATTTTTTGGATATGAGCTTGAAAATTGATTTTTTAAATGTTATTTTATTAGTTAATGATTATAAGCTCATCCATAATTAATATGAGGTCGTCCATAAATTACGAACCTAACACCCGGGGGGGGGGGGAGATGAGAGAGTTTGTGTTATTGTTACAGTGCATTGCAGCGAGTAGGAGATGTTAGTCTTGGTATTACGAAATGCTGTTTTATAGTAAATATATTATAGAGCATTTTGAACCTTACAATTTGTTACTGTAATCTATACATTCAACCAATAAATGCGAGCACACAGCAACGACGTGTCTTCTCGGCGAATTTTGCGATCCCATTGTTTACAAACTTGACAATTGATATTGCTTCCTCCCATTTTGGCGAATTTTAAAAATGCGACAGAATCAGACCATTTAGGACAGCTTTCTTGTGCGACGTGGGTCTTCTGATAGAAGCTGGTCCACCAACATGGATGTACCAACAAAGGTGGACGAAAGGGACCGGACACCCAACCCCCAACCGCAAAGAGGCTAGAATTTATTACCTAACTGTAAAATATATAAGAAGTTTACGCAATTTAAGGTTCATTTATACACACTAACTATATAGTTAATGAGTAAATTAAAATGTGTTCTCGTGACAAATGAACATAATCACACATGACCCCTTCCAAAGGTGACTTTTTGTACCAGAAAACCATGAAGAGAAGTACTCCTAATAACATCTTGACACCTCAGCTCCTTATAAAGAGTTAAACGTTCAATTATTCCTTATATTTGTATTTTTATTTAATTTCATGTTTGTTTCTTATGTTTTAAGTATTATACACTTAATCCATTCTACATGAAATGTGTGTTTGTGCCACATTTTGGAGAACGAATTAATTGGATTTACATTGATCCATCTGGAAATAATTGTCTCAGTTGGAATTTCTCCGATTGTATATGAATAATGGTAAACAATTCGTTCCCCCCTAATTTGTCAATTCGGTATGTATTGCAAAAACGCATGGTTATACTGTGAAGAAAACATTCGTACTTCTTAAGAATAATTTTGTAACCTTCAAAATTGATCGAATGTACGAATTGAAGTTCATTTACACGATATGAGCTGTCAAAGAATAATATTCAGTAGTTACAAATCGTCGTATCTAAATTGGATACTGAGTGTGCGTAAGTCAAATAGAAGGAGAAGATAATTTTGTAATAACTTTTGCACTTCACTTGTTTTCTAGTAATATTATTCACTTAATATCAAAAATAACGAGGCTCTCTAATATTTTTTTTCAAGGGAAAACCAATTCCCTACCGACAGAACTACTCATGGAACATGAGAAATATTACGAAACGCAAACTCGAAAATAAAACGAGATGATTGATATTTTTTAAGTAAGGGATAGACGGAAGTTATTTTATCTGTCATAATGATCAAATTGCATGCGCTTTATCTAGTGTGCTGGAACGAGTTTCAATTGCCCTCAATGTTTCAACTGTCAATCGTTCGTTTTAAGTTTTGACAGCTGCCGCAGTGATATCTGCAGTTTCTTTGCTACTAGAAACTGAACCATAGTGAGAGAATGTCAAAACAGGGACAAAACAGGGTCAAACCCATCCTGGCCCGGATTTTTCTCCGTTTTTCCTTCGGGTAGAGGCGGATTTCTTAAACAGGTTCTCTAGGCTTTGTCTACGGGCGTGTTTATTGTAACAATAAATCGTGAATTTAGTGTTTTTTTAACTCTTATGATTTTTAAACACTATACTCAGAATAATCTATAGTTCGATAATAACTTGTACATGTAAATTTACAAACATATTTGCGTTAAATTACAAACATATTGACATTATATATGTATTATAACTCGCAGCTAACTTTTTATCTTATCTAGGAACTTTTGCTGAAATTTTTGAATCCGCCTCTGCCTTAGGGCCCTTGATCGGAATTGATGGGATGGTCCCTTTCTTGCTTCCGGAGATTAAATAGTTTATTGTCCTCCACGTGGTCATACGCAGTCTGTACTGTTTTTTGACAATAAATTTATTATTATCATTATTATAAAATTTATTATTATAAATGGGAGATAAAATAGAGCATTCGACAACCTGAAGCTACAACAAAGCGAGAACGAAATCTCATTGTCTGCTGGGGCGGGGTTTATGCATATCCTCCCTTATTCTCATTATTCGTCAAAATAATTAATATGAAGGTGACTGAGTGAACGATAAGAAGGATGAAATCGCTACACAATCATTACCTCCTTACGTCCAACACAATCAACCACAATATATGTAATGGGGAAGTTACTCAGTCTACGAGAACAAAGAGGCGATGAGGTAAAGACATAAGCGGGGAAAAATTATTGCCGAGTCACACAAAATAAATTAGCTGATTTCGAAAATGTATCCTGATAAAATACACCAAACATATTTCTCTTCATCAAAATTCGGTTATATGTTTCTTAAGGTTAGAAACACTCAATATGAGAATCATCAGTGATTCAGGAGGAGTATAGAGGAAAGCAATTACAAATCTTAATCAACATTTATTGGAGATAAATACATTTTCTGCAGTTTTTCTATATTCTGCAGTTTATTGTCCATTCTGCAGATATTTACTCGTACTCGGCCTGTTTGTTTCCCCACTTTAATGAAATCGTAGTACCCTTTTTTAGATAAGTTCTTGCCCTCACCATTTCACATTTAGCTTTAATTATTAATATATTCCATTTTGTCTTACATAAATGAAGAATTATGAGTTATTTCTCGCAATTGAATCTAATTTTTTAATACAATTAAATTTTCATTTCTTTACTACAATCACTAAAAAATGGGCAGTACATGCTTATTCAGAAATAATATAAAATATGGAGTACTTTGACTTACTTGATGGATAGTATCTTGCTTGCTTCTACAGATTATGTCGCTTCATTTCGTTATTTACTTTCCTTTTATGAGTTATTCAGAAAAATATGAAAAATAAAAAAGTAATGAAAAGATATATTCTTTGGAAGTGCTTGAAACCTCGTTAAAACAATATGGGCAAACAACAGGCACCCAAGAAATTGGTGTTAAAAACATAACTGAGGTGACGTTAGATTAATGTAATTTGAAGAGGGCAAAATGAAAATAATCAACACGTATTACCAGTAAAATTAACTTCATTAGTTGAAATAATTTCTATATTTTTTCTAAATTTGTTAAGTAAAACTATCATTTTCTAAAAAGAAATTGATGTCATCAATTAATAATAAAATAATTACTGTAACAATACACGTATATTAACAGAAATACTTCGGATTTTAAACCAAAATGCGTTTTTTTTATCTAACCTTCTTACGCATGTATAAGGTATTAACTGAAAATCAATATTACACTAACACTAATCTCTTTATCAAATATTCTCGTATTGTTCTTTAAATACTTTAAAAAACCCATGCGCAGTACAGTCAGGTTGGCCGAGCGGTCTAAGGCGCCAGACTTAAGTTCTGGTTCCCGAGAGGGAGCGTGGGTTCGAACCCCACACCTGACACATTGACATTTTTGCCATACACTTGGAACGCGATAGTACCTCTCGGATTTCCATAATCATAACCCTAATATTGTATCAACCCCCATGGGAAAAACGAATACGAGCTCAACATAATGATATAACAGGGAACCCAGCCTTCCTTGTTCGTTGGCCAGATGCTGCTGGCCTACGCCGTATGGAGCGCGACATCCAACTCCGGTAGTTCGCGGTCACCGCTGGCAGATGGGGACACCAGCTGAGAATGGCGCTATTTTATAGCAACACGTGCAGTGAACAGCCGTAGCACACGTCACACGTCAGTACGTTCCAGATGGTTTCCGACCCGGAGCGTAGAATTCAATTAACTTATACGACGTTATACCCTTTTACCCAGACACTTCGAAGTAATATAGGGAGCAATTCATCATGACAGTTCATAAATTCAAACGCATCACTTAAAAGGAATGAGATGAAATATATTTATCCGAAGAAGAAATACGTTGCTTAGAAATAGTGAACCCTTCTTACGTATATTCAACGATGGGGAACATTCAATATTTCAATGTTAACATTCAATTATCAACAAAAACTTTTATCAGGAGAGTTAAGGTACAGGAAGGGATATGGAATTGTGAAGTAAAGTGTGAAACGTCTTATTGTGAATAATGCCGTATCTCTGTAATAATAAATATTCTAATGAAGTATAATTTTGACTGTCATAATAAATCGATATAATGATAATAAAAGATAAGTACGAGCGACCATAAAAAAAGCAACCATAAAGAGCTGAGGTGAGCTTCTCCTTATCAAGCTGATTATATAATACTAATATCAGAAGAAAAATAAGGAAAACCTTAATATATATGAAGATATTTAAACCTATCATGAAGAAAATGATTGATATATATGAAAATGATTGAAATCATGAAAAAGTGAAAGTGAAGTGAGCAAATTATAATAAAAATTTATTTGTTGGTAACACTTGAATAAAAAAAGGAAAGCTTACCCCGCGCGGATTAGAAGGTCCTCATATCTGTGCAATATTTAAGAGAATGAAGTGAAAGTGAAAATGAATTGAGTTTTGCTTTTTAACGGGAAGACGTTCTTGGTGTGTTAAGTAATTTATAGGAAGGGATTGTGGTTCGCGGTAAGTGCGAGGGGGTTAAGAGAGTACTTATAAGTATAGGGTTTCTGGTGTAAAATTAAAAAAAAAAATTATGTCTTGTTTTAAACGTAATAGGATAATATATGCAATGAAGTAACATGTACTCCTAGACAAATTCGATTCTTAACCACCGACACTTCAAGAAAGTAACTTTTTTTTTGCAGAAAAGTAGCTCTATTTTAATCAAGCAGACACGATGCATATATTGGAGTATAATGTAATAAATACTTACTTGAAGTGAGTTTAAAACATTTTCATGTACGATTATAAATGTGCTCAGCCTTTGAATTTTAAACTCTCTAACTTCCTAGAATCGTCGAATATGAAGACTTTAGTCCATGCATATCATGCTGCATTTTTTGTGAGCACATGTTTAGTTATGCATGGAAATAAGCCCCTGGGGTATACATGAGAGTTAACAATTCACGTCAACTCATCAGAAAGTCACAAAAGCTTTTAACAGGATCGCTGAATGTGCAATTCGATTACAATTCCTCTTTCTCTGTTCTCGACGTAACAAAGCACCAATCCTACTGAGTTGAAATAAAGTTGAACACGCTAAGCACTTTCATGCATTCGAAAGAGTGGAGTTATCTTCATGTTTCAAAGAAAACTAGTGGAAATATTTCAGACCGAGTCATTTTGAGGTTTCTATAAATTCAGCACCTTCGTAATACTTACGATTTATGTTTGCCGTATAATCAGTTTTCAACTAGTAAGCTAGAGCAAATATTATGCAGTTAAAAGTGTTCAAGATACCTAATCTGTGACCCCATTGTGAACGCAGTAAAAATCATAGGCAATGACAATAATAATGATAAATTTTATTGTCAAAAGCAAGTAGTTGCAGACTGTGTATGTCCGTGTGAGGAGGACTCTCCGGAAACAAGCAAGGGACCAACCCATGAATTCCAATCAAGGGCCAAAGAGGAGTAGCGGTTCCAATATTAAAAAAAGAAGTTTTTAAAAATACATTCCTGTATCCATTTATTATTTCCAAAATAAATCGAAGAATATATATGCAGTGAGAATTCGAGATTAATAACAATAATATTAAGAACATTCCTGGCTTTATAAATCCACCTCCACCCGAAAGGAAAACGGAGAAAAACCCATGCCAGAATGGGATCATTATTTCGTATTTAAGGTAAATACACAGAGTAAGGACAGGTTATGAACTGATTATCTTCTATACCAAATCACGCGGTCATCAGCGATAACACGGAGGAAATCTAGAAACATACCACAATTCCAATTCAATTTTGATTTTGAAAGTTATGAAATTAATGGTTTATGAGTTAATTGAAGTTTTACTTCAAACAATTGGATAAATGTTTGATTTCAGGAGTACTTTTACAAATAATTTGATATTTAATGGGAAAAATACTGTGACCTCCTCTTGCAATCCAATACTGATACAAATGAAATATAATATAAATCAGGAAAATATGAAAGATATCTCGTGAATCTTCCGAACTACGCTACATGTGTAAATCTTGGCTTTATTTGGACCAGAATTGATTACGATGGGCTATTCCATCAATTGTGCTTTGGTACCCACTAAATTAAGGCTTCACATCCCTTACCGAATGCTTTCGTGGAAAATTAAGATAAATATCAAGACACCTTTGTAAGAATAAGAAAAAAAACTATTTCCATTGTACAAATGTAACAACAGATAAAAATATCAAAATTATAATTACCATATATCAGTATCATAAATTCTTATCAACAATCAAGATAATAAATAAACTACTGACATAGAAACAGTCTTACGACGAACATTTAATTTCATAACTATTAAGTGAATGAAAAACACAGAAGAGACATTTTAAAGACGGTGAAATGAAGGAGTATTTTACTACACAAAAATGGATAGATACCTCTTTTATCACTGCGCGGATGTCAACACCATTATTTTAAAAAAAGTGTTTAGATAATCGCTCCTCCAAATACGGAAAAAAGATTTACCAAGTGTAAGTATGTATCCATTTGATTTTACAGAAGTGGCTGGTAAACATTATTGATAAATTATTTGTAAAATTTATTGATAAAGATCGGCTATATTATTTAAAATAACTCATTAATTAGTAGCATTTACATAAAAACAGGCACTATTATATCAGAAATACAGATAAAAAATGAAATTATAAATACTTTCTTTTTTGATGACATTTGGAATGCCTGATGTTGCGAGCAAGAACAGAAAATGAATGTTGATGAATTAGTTTTGTAGTGTTGATAGTCATTGTATGATAGATGTGTAATGATATTACTATGATAGTTAAAGTTCATCAAGGTCAGAGTCATCTTTCCATATTGTACCTTTATTAGTAGAATTTTGTTCTGATCTTGGTTTGGTGAGGTAAATGTTTTTGGCATGCTGCCCGAACCTCGAATTATTGTTATTATTATTTGTAAATTTTTATAATTCTGAATTAAAATATATTTCCAGAATGGCTGAGCTTTGATCGGATTAATTTGATGTCCAAATTCACAGTCAACTCAGTAAATTACTTTAAAGAGAAAACTTATGTTATTTTATCCGGAAAGCGATTAACATAAACCCAACTCGCACGAGGTTATAATTTTTTTTCCATGATATATTTTCTATTACAGCATTGTTAGCACTGGGGTACGATTTGCATCGAATTACGTACGCACGAAATAAATCCTAGGCGGAATCAATCCAATGAAACTGCAATATAGTTACAAAAGAAGTTCGAAGTAGATTTCTTTTTTAATTAACACAGTTTTTAAATTGATAGTAATAGGTGACAAAAGAGTACGAAGCTTTTATCGATTGTGTTAACATGGTTGTACACATAGGCATATAAAATAACTATTCCTTTATTTACTGAAAAAGAAACCAATTAGACGAATTCACTAGAACGATTTCTCTCAAAAATAAGAACTCGTGAGATCGCTTTTTCAAACCGAAGTATGCTTCATTTCGCAAATTTCCCCAAGTTACCAAACTTTTAGACTGGGATATCACATTTAAACCATTAATGCGAGAAAATTGAAACATTGATAGAGAGTATATACTTACGAGACATTATTAAAGAAATTCATATAAAACTCCGTCGTATTCTCGATACAGTAGTAGTAATGTGTTACTCACACCCGTCGCATATTTTACTTCTATGTATGCGCTAAAATACACGAGATATTTATGAAATAAATAAAACACAACGAAAAAAATTACTTCGATTTAATCCCAACTTCAGAAGAAACAAAGAATAAAGAGTTGTGTAATCTTTACGGACCCATTCGGAACTTGAGCCATTCGTTTCCAAATAGCTGGCACAACACCAATCTACGTCAGTTCCGCGATGACTTGTCCGAGAAAGTTTTCAACCCTTTTGATCACCCACAATAGATCATACCGCTCGCCAACTTCTCTTTTGCTCTCACAAGAGAGAGAGAGAGAGAGAGAAAGCGGGAAAACTAGCTCGTATTTGTTCCTTCTTTCTTCTTGTTTCTAAGTTGTCCTCGATCAACGATACGACTCAACATACATTTTGTTCAAATACTTTAACTTCTCTGACTTTGGTCCAGTTTTCGAAGTATCGCGATGTTGGATGACTTTAAGATAGACATTTTCTTTCCACAATGTGGGCATGCAGAATTTTGACAAATTTATATAGTTTGGGTGTACATGTTGAAAACGGAAACACTCTTGATATACCCACTTAAATTCTAATTAGTTTGTTTATTATGTTGCATTGTATTTGGTGTTTATTATAATGTAATATTTCTTCCCATATTGAAGTTTGACAGCAAACGTATATTTATACCTTCTACCTAAAGAATTTATGTGCTGAGAAATTATAAAGAATAAGTTACTAGTTATTCTGTTGTAAATAACAGAAACCTATTGAAAGGAAATTTTATCTAAATAAAAGGAAGAAAGGAGGTAACAACCACTCGCAACTCTCCCAAGATCCCCCAAATATATTTCAGAATTTCTGACATTTCTTTTGTCAATGTCCAGGGCAAGAAAATATGAACATTTCCTTCGCCACTAGTAAGCAAGACATAGCGAATGAAAAAAAAAAAAAAAAAAGACTTCGGGTTGTCGCTGTTTCACTTCGCATACGTTGTGTTAATTTCCAGGCAGTAGAATAATTATTTATCATTTTAAAATTTTCACTAGCAGCAAATTTCTCGTTAATTGCACAAACAAATCTGTCTACATACAAATTTTGAATCCTTGGGATATCTGGACGTGCAGCTTCTGAATGAATCTGAAAACCTTTTGCTTTGGGAAGTGGATATTACGATAACATGAAACTTTAGATGTCACAAGAGTAATATAAATCTGTCAATTTTCACGTATTTTGATACTATTTGTTTTGTGATCAGGTAACTACATCCGATGCATTACGGTCTCTTAAAACGGTTAATGAGTTTCACCTATGTAAAAGTAAACGGGATTATCAGCGACGAAGGAGAACCTATTAGTCCTCGCGAAAATATAAAACAGGAGGAAAATATTTTAAAATGCGATGAAAAATTAAAAAGTATTTAAAGCAATGAATAATTGTCGTGTCTACTTATGGAATCAAAATTTACTATTTTCAAATTTACCGTTGATTTGACGGAAAAATGGAATTCACATAACTTGGAAGAGACAACGATAAAATTTTACGTTAAAACGATGAAATTTTAAGTTTTAATTATTTAAATCTATATATTTAGAAAAAAATTCTTTAAATATTTTTACGGAGNGCCGCAATTTACCTCATGGTCAAGTTAATAAAAAAATAGGTAACGGATAAATGGAGAAGCAAATGAAATTTCAACGCACGGTATTTGAGAGCAAAAATGTGCTTGAAAAAGATGAATTTTCAAATACTTTTCAAAATGCAACAGTTATAAGAAAATTCGCAACGAAAACTGTTGTTATAATGGTGCTAAGAGTTAAGAAATATTGAATTTTCTATTTTCGGAAAACCATTCGTTGAAACTATTTTTTTCTCCACATTCAACCCTGATTGCACAAGTATTTATATCAAAGAATTGTTCTAGTTAATTTTTGATAGATCTCTTTTGAGAAATGAATAAAATATTTTTCTACTGAAATTGAAAGCAAATTATGTCATATTTGAGAACTTTTGTGTACTCGGAACGCCTAATTTTGATATAAATACCTCACATTCATTCCCCGTAAATTTGTAGTACAAATAGACACATACTACAAAAAATCTTTCGTATACAAGTTTTATATCTCTACTAGATAAAATGGGGAGTTCTCTTCTCTTCAGAGTTTAAATTGATTTCTTTGCGGTTGTTGGGTAAATAATCTAACAGTAAGTACATTTTCAACCTATAAAATTTAAAAAAATATTATTATTAAAACAGACCACACTACCTGCTTTCATATGGTACATCAATGCTCATCATAACACGGGGTCTTTCGTAAAAATTTGATAGAGCTTGATACATTCGGATTTTCTACGTTCTAACGGATTTGACAAAACTTCCTTAGTCGTATTCCATATGGTTGGAGATTTTCAGAGAGTTCCGTTTTATTCTGCGTGTACGAAGGTCATATATTGCAAATGCAACTACTATGTTATTATATGCCGTATTTCTCAAACGAAACAGATATAAGGAGTGGAACTAACAATTCATCAATTTTATTTTTAAACGAAATATTATATAAAAGATATTTATCAAATAGTAAAATTAGAAAATAAGAGGATACGCACTATTTTTTAACGTTCATACATGTATTTCCTCACACCCATTCTACAGCACACACCAACTTTTAACATGCGCGCCAACTTATGCGAAACGAAAGAAAGTTGAAGTGAAATATGACTTGGTTTAGTTGTATTTTCTTCAGATTCAAAATAAATGGATCCGCCATTTTCCTTGCTCTCGACTTTTTGCCGAGGTTGCTTCACGTCGATCTCTCGTGGGAGTGCGAAACATCGAATACGAAGCGATTGGTTTTTCGTTTCAGCCGCCGTCTGCAAAATGGCGCTCGTGAGGGAGGGGGATCTCCAAGGGAGCAGTAGAAAGACGAACAGGGCCTGTTGCTGTGAGTCACATGCATTTATCATTTGGGTTGGGTGGGGAATGGGCTGTTAGCTGTTATACTTATACGCGCAACGAAAGCGTTATGATCCCTCCTAAAGTTAGTTAAAGAACATTTCAAGTGTATAAAAAATCATTTTTACATATTTTCCACTCGAGATTATCAACAATAATTTCCAGTTTTCAAATGAATTGAGAAACTTAAGAATTGTGACTTCCATGTAAGTATTTATCAGTTTTTATTTACTTGAAACAATGAAAATATTATGCTTCTAACTATTTCAATAAATAGAAGAATTGCATTTATCTAACGACTTTTAGAAAGCCAAAATGTTTCATTTTTGAGGGTATGTTTTACGTGTGTTAATTTTAATTTTCTGTGAATCCCCTTATATACTAAAATATGTCGCTTGGTTCTCAAAATTTTCATTCTATTTTCAATATATATTTCTGAAATCTTGAAAGTATAGCAACACTGTAGTATGTTTGTATACTCGAAGCAGAGAATAAACCTAAAACGTTTGAAAGTCAAGATAATTAGGGTATATCTGGTCCCTAGAAGCCTCTGCAAACTCAGAAATGACAACTCGTGTTAATATTGTTTTACATCTTATCGCACTTCTTTCAACATACGTGGATATGAATGATTTACTAACACTGCTAATTCTGTTAAAGTTATTTTGTTTTTGTTTAATCATTTTCGATCCACAAATATTATCCATTTACAGTAAATTCCAAGAACTACGAAAATTTAAAATACTACGTGGTAAACATAGTGTAGTACAAAAATTTAAAAAAGAAAATTGATATTATAAATATTGGCAAGTGTTGTTTAACAAAATCAATGAATCTGTAAACATAAATAATTACTGTTTTATCTTTGAGATATTGAAAATAATAAATCAAAATTTTGGAGAATGAGAGATCACATCTTACCTTTGCTTCTAGAGTTTCTAATTGAGCCATTCTCGGCTCAAGAGGAGCTGGTGGTACTTGACCAGGGTGCAGCGCAGTCTAGAAAAAAAGGGAAAAAGTAATTTGAGTTTTCTGTCACATTGAGACTTCAACAAATAAAACGAGATAAAATTGAGTTATCGATATTATTCATGATATAATACTGAATCCCGTTTGCCAATATCCCTCGGGTTAAACAACAAAAATATAGAATAAACATTATATGCAGTACTATGGAACTGTATAATTTTAACTGATACTTGGTAAAATTCTGAAAAATAAGGAAACTTTATTAACTCAATTATTCTGTATGAATTAAAATCATGAGAGCATCACATACATTATAAGCAAATGACCCCCAGATTTTTCCTCCCTTTTCTATGTAACCGGATGAGCAAAGCACACAAATAAAGAATCGTACGTTAGAGCATTAGAAGGGGTGTTGATGACTCCCTATCATTTCATCTTTCACCTTTTCCTTTGTGAGATGGCAGAATTTAAAAATTACATGAAGAAAAGACGCTACTTGACTTGTTTATCCGAAAAGGATGTTACTTTACTTGAGTTTTCTCATTTGAAAGCGCTGACGCGCTGCTCATATAAACAATATTCGTATGGAATTGTACACGAGTTACGTTATGCTCCGTTGTATATTATCATATATTATTCTTAACTGGTCTGTTGCAATGTTTACATTGTTTATTGCNGCTCCGTTGTGTATTATCATATATTATTCTTAACTGGTCTGTTGCAATGTTTACATTGTTTATTGCTATTTTTCCGTTTCTTCCATTTTCAGTTCACTTCTCGACGATACACAAGCTTGAGTGGTAACATTTTGCGTGGCAGTATCTGTTGTTTATTAAACAAACCGTGCCACTTCCCGTATGTTCGCATGTTTTGTAACCGCTTCATAGTTAATTCTCGCAAAAATGTCGAACGGTTTGCTACCGGGAGTCATCCTTTCCGATGGATACGCGTGGTGAAAGACGCAAGATCTATCGATCGGTTTGTGAAAACTCTATTAGAAATCCGCTTAGCAAGTAACGAGCAGATAATGGCAGTGTGGTGAAAGACGGCCTAAGTCATATTAAACGTTCATAATATCGTACAGATTGTTAGTCTCATTTAATTTCCCGAGCACTTTAGCTAGTTAATATTTATACAGAAATGGCCACAAAATTGTTCATCTAATTAATGATCTGGCTTACAAATTTTGCAATCCTCCGAACAAAAGAGACATGGATACAGAAGCCACACGAGAGAAGATATTAGTTGATAATTTACAGAATATGTACTATTAATTCTAAATAATATATATTCAATACTCATGAGTTTTCAGCAATACCAACAGTGAACTACTTTCTTAAAAAGAGATAAACTAACCGTGAATGGTAAAGTTCTTTCCGAAGCACATCGATGCAATTAGTTGAATAAAGATAGAAATAAAGTAAATCAAGTGAGTTCTAACAAAACTTAATTCTAAAAATTCTAGAAAATTTCCGATGAAGCAAAACTTAAAATATATCTAATCTTATCTGGCTCAGTGCTCCAACCGGTTAAGCTTTCAGAGACCGAATGATTTGTTGGTCAATTCTTCTGGATTACCGCAATAATACTAATTAAGCCAAATACTATTTCAGTCAATTTTACGTACAGCACTTTGTAAGATGAATTTTTATCTTAAACATCGTGATACGTGATAAGACCTTGACAAGAGTGACGTTACTAATACTGAAAATTTTTTACTTACTGATACTTTTGTATGTTCGAACCTGCATCTCCATGCTTAGCAGAGAGATGGAGGTTGCTAAGGCGTGAGATGCAGATTACTTACGCACAAGGTTTAAACGCGTATCGCAAACTACAAAAGCACAGATTGTTATTAATATTTCTGAGTATTCCGACAAAATTATTGATTTCACATGATTTTTACAAACTCTAACTTTGTGCTTTTATTCTTCGAATAAATGACGAAAGAAGGGAAGCCAGACGAATCCAGTATTTCCGAAGCTTTCTGGATAATGGTCCGACGCGAACTCCAGGTTTGAAGCCGTTGTTCAATTTCATCTCTTACCCTTGATGGTCGTGCAATTTTCTGTTGTTTCGCGTATCCGCTCTCCGTTTCTCTTCTGCTTCAGCCACGGATTTCTCGCACGGAAATCGTGTAAATTCAACTTTTCATATCAAAATTAATTTTTAAAATATTAGAGAAACTCTTTATTCTATGTATTCTTTCACCGCCACCAACCTCTAAGCACAGAAGAAGTTACCCGAAAACGCGTTGAAATGAAACTGTGGACCAGTAATATGAATGTTAAATAAATGTTATGATTTCCAAACGTTAAAAAATATTGACCAAATAAAATGAGGCAATTTTGGTTAGTTTATGAAAAAAAATTATAGATTCGTTATCCGAGGTAGACTTTTATGTTTTTCGGCAAATTCACCCTAAATCTCATAAAAAGTTATTATTATTATTAATATTATTATTTTATTATATATAACTGCAGTATTGCTTAGTATTGCTTCCCAGTAATATGATCCTCCCAATTTTCATCTTGTATTTAAAATGTAAAAGTTTTAAAATGGTTAGACGGAAGAGCAGACCTTAAGGTCTGAGTCTCGCCAAAATAAAGACACTTTTATTATTACTACAGTATACAGCATAAGGTGGTATTAATTACTATCAACGTCTTGCCAAACACACCAAGGAAAGTAGAAAGAGGTATACTCAGTATCACGCGTATGTATAAAATAAATTTTACCAAGTTTTACAAATCTTAAAATTTGCTAAACAATCCTGGAGGTTATTGATTCAGACACATTTCGCTACTAGAGTCTGAAAGATATTGAGATCAATATTTGGAGATAAATTCCAATATGTTGCACAGATTTGGTCAGAACAAAGTTTCACCAAATTGGAAATAATTCTGTTCCTGTACACCATAGTCTCTCACCTTTATTTTCGAACTTCTATTGTTTGGTTTTCTTTGTTTGGATCTCCATAATTTGGTCAATTTTTTTAATTGATGGGGCGGTGACATCAGCGGGGAAGACTGTCTTAGCAGATACGTAAACAAAAAATTTTTACTAGTAATTTTTTACCTCGGTTTAGCATTAGAATGAGAATTTATTAACAAAACAAGGATTACAATGTATCACCTAATATGTCATCCTTTCACATCCGTGAATCTCGGTCTCTCATCACGTGGACATTACCCGGGATTATAGTATTCCTCCTCTGTACCTCTGTCTTAATGTCTTTCTTTCTGTCGTGTTGTTTGAGTATCTCTTGCACAGCGTTAATGAGTGTTTCCATCCCCTCCGTGCGGTGGTGGGCACTGTCTGTCTATTTCTGTTTTTATTATCTGGCGTAAGTTAAACATCTCTGTTATAACTTCCTGAAATTCATTAAATGTTTTTTCATTATTTAAGAGTCCTGACCAGTTCTTCTCATTATAAATTTCTGCCTGCTTTAGCATAGTCATAACCCGTTCACGTTCCTCATTATTGAATTTGCATTCGTAAATAATATGTTTTACATTCTCTTTTCCATTTCCACACAAGCAGTCATCATCCCATCCAATGTAAATAACTATTTACAGTCCATGTCCCGTCATCACCCCCATCAAGGTGGAAATAGATTGAAACCACCGTCTATGATTATTCACATATGTTACGTCTAGTATAAAATTATACAGGTCTCTACCCACCGTTGCTTTATCTCAACGTATTTGCCAGCATAGCAGCAACTTCTTGATTATTTTACTTTTCCATGTCTTATCTTGCATATTAATCTCTTCTCCATCAAATATTAAACTCTCTCCCTTACGCACACGAAACCGAAACGCCCGGTTTTGTATCGCTAAATCCACAGGCAATATTCCCAGTACTACTTCTAAAGCCTTGGTGGAGATTGTTCTATAACATTTACTCCAGGGGAGAATAGCATTAATCTGCACAGAAATATTATTATGTTATTATTATTATTATTGGGTCTTAAGGGTTCGCCAACAACTAGGTCATTGGAACCCTAGCAATATTATTCGTAGTAGTAGAGGTACTAGTTCTTGTAGTAGAGAAAGTTACACATGTTATTGCAAATTTGAGTTTCTATTTCACTTCTTCTGAGAGCAATGAAATCTTCGGCAATGAAATAAAGAATATATAATAACTGTATCTTCAATACAGAAAAGAAGGAAGCAGGTGAGCGAACGAAATAATTCCATTCATCCAATCTTCACACTGAACTCTCCGCCATACTGTCAGTTTGGTCCTTGTATAGAAGAATTGCAAGATGAGGGAGACGACAAAACGGGAGTCAAAACTCATTTTCTCAGAGGACGAAATAAATTTAAAACTCATCTACCCTCAAATTTTATCATATACTCGTATGTATAAATCGGATCATTCCTATATAAACTCGAACAATAAATGCAATGAAAACTTGAAAAATATTTAATTTTGAAAATTTTTGCTATATTTATTTTATGAAAATATTTGGTAACAATATTCAAACTCACCACGATTTCTGAGATCTTGCTCAATGAAGACTTCATAACTTTGCCAGCGCTCCGTTTTTTCATTGTACATTTATGAAGTATTACAGTCATAATACTCCACAAACACATAGCTCTTCCTGCATAATTGGCTGGGATCATGATGAAACACAACCTATGCCTTCATGTCACTCAATAGTATCACGGAGAAATCTTAGGTCCTGAAAAGAGTACCTACAACTGATTGTTTGCTACCTGTTAAACTGGCAATCTTATT
The DNA here is from genome assembly GCA_002313205.1 of Laupala kohalensis. NCBI lineage: Eukaryota > Metazoa > Arthropoda > Insecta > Orthoptera > Trigonidiidae > Laupala > Laupala kohalensis. The sequence goes on from NNCF01126978.1 coordinate 970,457, forward strand.
GCATGTTTATTTATGTACAAAAAGTATAAGAAACGTTAGCTACTATTCGATTGTAGTGAAGAATTCTCTAATAACATTTTGTAACTTTCAATATTTTTGATAGAACGGTTTAGTTAATACGAGTCAGTCTTTGAACGTTCATATGAGAAACGTTGACAGGAATGCATATTCGGGTAAAACGTGAAATTTAGTTAAATTAAAACGTTCTCGAGCCGCGTGAACTCCACAGTAATAACAGTTTTTTGAAACCTGGAGGTATAAAACTTTAGATTGATCGAAATCTCAAGGAAGAATTCTCGGTTACACTGTAATTTTTTTTTCAATATCCATAGAAAAATTCAACACACATGATTAAATATTATGCGTATACAAGGAAATATTTGTATTAAACTTCCTATTCAAATTCTCTAATGAAGATGTCTATTTCTTGATCGAACGTAAAAAGATTTTTCCTGTTCTTGTAAATCAGAAAATAAGAATATATTTTGACAAGAAAACATTGTATTCTATAGTGAGGAGAGGTACAAATGTACGATAATGCTATTAACCCAACGAAGATATCACATATTATTTAATGAACATCAAATCGTCGACGGCACTAACACAATTCTGCTTTACCGATTTCCAATGTATAAATTTAACAATCTCCTTTTCCGATAATTCTCCGAACTTGTAATACTTGAGCAATTCCAAAGTGGTACGTAAAATTCTTTTGCAAGTTGTCTTCCCAGGACTGGAGTCAGTACAGAATTATTTTTTACATTAGGTCCTTATATTAATCATATATAGCTTGCATTCTGCCATCCAGGAGATTTTCTAACATAGGTCAATCCTTCAAAGGTTGCGAAGTCATTTTCAGAGTTGATAAAAAACATTTCTGTATTGGCATGTTTAAAATAATAATAATATTTAAAACATTGATGCACTAAGTACAATACAAAGTGCGAAAATATCATTTATCTCAAGTTACATTGTTTTGTTTTGTTATAGTAAATGTGTTCTCTAATGAGTTAGAATGAGAAAAATGAATACATATTACAAATAGTAAGCATACCTTCGGAGGTCAATGACGTAGAATGTGCGTGAGTGAATGTTTACACGAGAAATTTCAAGATTTCTGTGTGACAGACATATACATTTATTCACACGCTCCTACATCATTAACCTGGCACTTCTTACTGCTACATATCATTTTAAGGTAAGTAATGAACGAGGGCGACAAAAAATTATTTTCAACTTAGCGTCCCTAAGATACGTTTTCCATGATGGTGTTATGTATATGAGTGGTGGTGGACCTAGACCGTAATGAAGGGGAGGCGCAAACCGGGTAGGATCTGGGGAGAATGGAATAGTCATTTCTGTTTCAAAATTATGGCTTTACTACAGTAAAAATGCCCAATAGTGAATTACAAATCTCCTTTGATTTTTTGATACAATATTAATCGTCAAATACCCAGTTTTCTAGACTTTGTTAAAAAGGTTTACAATTTTTTTCTACTGATACATCTCTATTCTACGTTCTGAAGAGGTCTACTTTGTAATCCGATAACCAATAAATAAAGGTTCTACTAGCAAGATAAACAGCTTACTATGTAAATAGAGACGGTACACCACCACCATATATTGAAGGAGAAACGGCATCTCGCAAATGGATAGAAATCCGCATGCCATCTATAGACAACATGAAACACGTAGAAAAGACAAATTTCGAACAGTTCAATACCGTCTCATCCTTTGTGAAGCAGGTGAAGGTCCCGCAAAGGGAAACATCGCATGCTGTCTCCTCACAATACGTTAATATCATTGGAGGCTGACCGTGAGCTGTGATGTCGGCAATGCGGTTGCGCTGTATCGCTTATACAAGTATTGCAGAGTTATGCCTGCATGAAACAAGCCCAGCGTTGCGAGTCGTGTCAACCATTATATGTAATACGCAGAAAGTATAATACAAATTTGTATTACGTTAGCCTATAACATATAAATTTGGTGACACTTGTACAAATTATTCCATTTTATCTGTTGAGAGTTCAGATCCCAGAGAGAGAGAGAGAAAGATCGGGGAGGGGGGGGGGGCGAAACGCCCTCTTAGCACAACCCGTAGATTCGCCACAGTATGTGACAAGGAATTAACGAAAAAAAGTTTAACTTTTACTTCTTCTGGGGTATAGCAAATTTTGTGTCATTGTAGCTCAGTGAGAGGAGTGCGGAGCTACAGGTTGCCCGGGTTTGGTATCCCGGTGAGGTTATGAGTGGTCAGACTCACAACATAACGGAGATTGAGTAAAGACCCAAACGTTAGATCCCATTAATAAGGGGGGTACATAACACATATGTTCATTTAGCAAAACGATTTTATTAATATTAAACATAAAGGATTCCTTGTTACAAATTAGTAACGTTAAATACTCCTGGACTGTGAGGCCCTGGGGGCGAGAAAAAGAACGGTCTTTGGAGACTCTACACCGGGACAAAACTTCAATCCTGACATTGGTTGGTAGTCAAGGGCACAGTGATAGGACGCCGTTACTAGGATTACGTGGTCCGCACAATAGGTTCCACATAGCCTTCGTACACAGGCCAGTCTGAGCCTGTCTAGAAACCCTCTTCTAAACTAAACTAAACTGAATTGAATTTAAATACTACATAAACTGAATTACTGATAAAGTGGTCAATTTCAAAAACTGATGTGTTATTATACATAATGTGATCTCTACTGTATATTACACAATTACAAAAATTTAAATAAATCAAGTGTCTCTTCTCCTTAAGAAACTTAAACTTACATAAACAGAATTATTTATTCCGGAATATAAATCCTAACCAAATAATTTTGAGATGGCCTTCGTCTTAGAATTGTCCTTGTGATAAACGTTCTTCAGATGTTCATCAAAAACTGTTCACAAACGATGTCTTGATGCGCTCAATTTAGTTGAAATAGGTTTCCAAAGGGATGTCTTCGGATTCTACCCGAAGGATGAGATGAATATTGGATTTCTTCACAAAATGATGCTAGATGTCCTCATAGATCGTATGCAGATTCTCCTTAAAGTTGTTAGTTGAATGAAATGTTCATAAAAACACAGTCACACGTTAAAAAACTGGTTCTTGTGACCACGGGCCACTTTCGTGGAACACTACGCCGTTGAGTGACTCGGCGTGAGTAGTGTTGCGATTCCCTGATGAGAATTGTGGCTGCTGAGCGACTGTGTTGTGGAGTGTATATATAGTGAAATCATGTGCCTTGAGGCAATTGCTTCTCATTGTCTTCTTACGTTCACTTCTCCGTGGCGTGCGCCCTTTACTCTTTGCAACTTTAGTATTCCGTGATCCTTTCGGTCGTCCGACTTACTTCTTCAATAGTTTACTAGCAGCCTCCGCAGTAGCCGCTCGCTCCTTTATATCTATAAAATTTCTAAGACTACTGTAAAATTAATATCGTTTGTATTCGTACGTTGTTATTTGCAATTCAACACTCCCTTGTGGGGTAAAATCGACGTGATTTTCTTTATTTTTAAGCAATTAGTACACCGGTATAAACAAAATTGTCATTGTGCATACATTTGAGTCAAGTGAAATATTATTTATTATAGTTGAGGGTATTAAGCATTACAAAACATTACCACAAGTAGAGTAGTTCGACGTTTGATATGCTATATATCAGCTATTTAAAGACCAAGCAAAAAAGTATTTAAAATTAGTGCTAGGTAATTAATTCAAAATTGTTCCCACCAATTGTAATAGTGTTAGCGTTGATTGTAAATAATTCCAAATAGATCTTATATCTGGCTCGCGAATATCTACAACAGTAATTCAAAAGACTCCATTGGATTCTCATAAATAAGGACTCTTTAACTGTCTTCGTAAGAAGTAATTGAAGCTCGATATTTGCGGCGATCAGGGTACCCAAGAATCTTTAAAAACCCTTGTCTACAATACTGTAAGAAAACATTGTACGTTTTGAATGATTATTTCTATAATGGTGCCTCAACGGGTCACTTGGGCCCATGCATTATTATAAAAAAAGATGTTTTAAGTTAGTTCTTCTAATGTGCGTACCTTGAGTTCTTTAATTGAACAATGGTGGCATTCATAACCGAACAGAAATTACAAATATCGTTTCTTACACGTTCTATAATAAAAAAAAACCCTCTCTCACATATTTCCTCCGTGGTGACCTCTTCTCACGTAGCAAACCTTGGCTCAACCCGGAGATGAGAGAATTAGCAGAAATGTTTCTTTCGTGCAGAAAACGAGGGACGGAAAGCACCGTTCTTGCCTTAGGGACTGACTACGGTAATAAGTAACACGCTTGCATATTAAGTGCATTGCGAGACACTCACCACCCCCTCAAGGGCGAACAAATTACAGAAAATGGACTTTTTAAAAATTCTCATCTCGCCTTAGGCCTGCTCAAGCCACGAGGGAAATGAAATTTCACTACGTTTAAATAATGCCTCCCTTTGTTAAATAAGTCGAAAACACATTGAGAGAGTTTGTTACCTCACTGGTTGCGTTTCATTTTCCTCTCAGTTTTTCTTCTTCAGAATTATCTCTATGTAGTGCTCAAGAGGTGTCAGCGAATTTAGTTAAATATGATATATAAAAATACACATCACGGTAATAAAATTTTAAAAACAATTCGGAGATGGATATAATAATAAAACATTTATTCCCAGTTAGCGTTGAATCCTACTGGATCATAGATAGAAATTATTCAAAATTTACTCGTAACAATAGCATTTGTGGAACAGAAATGTCAAAGATTCTCGAAACGGTGATGGCGACCAGGTTTCGAAATTTTAATTTTTGAATGTGGTATTTTAGTATATAAAAACTTTAACTTAAATTGGCAAATTTAATTTTAGAGAAAATATCATAGTAATTGTAGGTGGAAAAGCGGAAGATATAATCTGGAGAATTAAAAAAAAATTGTTGTGATATCAATGTGGAAGTCGGTAGTGTAGGGATTATTTTATCACTTTCTCTCAGAATGACAATGCACTGCCCGGTTTCCTTGGCTTCACTCATATATCCATCGCCTTGGGTACGTACGATAAGAAAGACAGCATAGAAATCTCTTTCTACACGATCAAGACATCATAGAATCCTCCATGAAAAGAAACCCTATAAGCTAACAATTATATGATTTAAGAGGCCAATATCAGAACATACTTCATTACTCCATTCCATGTTTGACAGAAAAAAGAGAGGAAGAGATTAACTGTTTTTTTAATAATCTAATTTATTCTCATGAATTTATCGTCATTTGTGCAGTACATAAATCTAGACAATTCAAAAATATTTACCAAACGTGGTGAACAGTCTAGACGAGCCAGTACACTTTAAAATTTTTACCTCTCACTCGCACTGTTTTCGTGAAATTCTATCCGGGTAAAAGCAGTTCATTGCGGGTCGATGTCGTCAAAGGACGTGGACAAGACTAACATTTTCCGTGGAAAAAACAGAATTTTATTTAATTTCGTGAAAATGAGTGAAACGGCCGGGGAGAGACCAATTCAAAGTCCTGGGTAAGTGCTAGGTAAGTTTGGCTAGTAATTGAAAAAGTTCCACACAATTACTTTAATGCATGTAATTTATGCAATCTAATCATTCTTATCCATAATTTATCTTGGGAAATTACATAGTTTTCCTTTGGGTATAGACGGATAGGATGATATCTTCCATGTTTCCAGTGAATAAATTACGAGTGGCTTATTGTCTACATATTGTCATACGTATTTTTAATCTGCTATTGGTAATTGTTTAATGATATAATCAAAGTGAAATCAAATTATCGTCCATTTTTCAATTTATTACTAGAAATAGTAGAAACTGACTTAAATAGTAAAATTCCATTTAGAACTTGATCGAAATTGATGAATTGATGCCTTACATGTTTCCGGAGAGTAATTAACATATTGTCCTCAAATTTTAATTAGTCCACAATTCAATTTTTAACTACTGGTTTTCCAGAATGCAGTTTTAACACGTGGATATCACTGTTTTACCATAACTGCTTACATATAAATAATAAATAAACTGGTCAAAAAGCAGTATATGCGTATGACCACGTGGAAGACAATAAACTAATTTACTCTCCGGGAGCAAGCAAGGGACCATCCCATCAATTCCGATCAAGGGCCCTAAGACAGAGGCAGATTTAACATTTCAACATACTCCTAATGATAAAAAATAGTTCGACACGTGTTATAGTATTGACAAATACCAACAAATATTGTATTTAATATAACACAGAAAAGTCATTTCATAAGTATGCTTTATTATCAAACATTAAATTCTTCGGAAAGTATTGTTGATAATTCGTAACTATTAAATAACGTTAATAATTATTTCAATTGATGCCGTCCCCAGGCAAGGGCCTAGGGGATTTTTATAAAAAAATTCGCCTCTATCCGAAGGCCCGGGCCAGAATGGGGCTATAGAATTAATGTTCACAACTCTGCCTGGGTTGAGTGCATATACAACTAAATTTATATGAATAATAAGGCATAATACAAATATGCCGAAAAATAGTTTTGAAATTGTTGTCAGATATTTTGAAAATACTACAACAATGGCGTGATAAAGTTCAAAAGAGCTTTAATTTTTATTAAAATCAATAAATTCTTTTACAGTGTAGAAGCACTGGTGCAGGAGGTAAATTTTAACCGCGGGTTTGAAGACATTCAATTTTATAATATCTTTTATATTTTTGGACAGAGAATTACACAGAGAATTACCGAATGATATGGCCCTTTTTGGCAAAGCGCGGTTGACACTCTCGGACGATGAATATTATTTCTATTGCGTGTATTGTGTTCGTGAACAGAACTGTTTTGTATGAAACAAGGGTGGTGCTTCAGTAATTCGGTCTTAACAAACACTACAGTTTCATAAATATAAATGCAGGGAAGTTTTAAGATATTTAATTCCTTGAATAAAGGTTTACAAGAGTTTCGGGGGTGAGATTTACAAATTATCCGAAGTATCCTCTTCTGAATTCTGAAAGTTTGAATACTCTGGCCGGAATTGCCCCAGAAGGTAATGCCGTAACGTAAATGGGAGTACACGTTTGCAAAATCTACGGAACAGGAAATATGTGGACTAACTACGTTAACTAAGATTCGTAATGCGTAACACAATTTACTTAATTTGGAATCAAGACCGTCAACGTGACAATTCGATTTGAGATTGTCTTGAATATGAAAACCTAAAAACTTTGTATTTGTAACAGTTTTTAAATGTGTTCCGTTTAACAAAAGAGAAACCTGGGGAAAGATTTTGTGATACTATTGTAAAATGATATAGACACTGTTTTGTCAGTGTTTACAATGAGGCGATTTGCACGGAACCAAACCGAGGGGTTAGACAAGAGGGGTTTTGAGCGTTGGCGTGTTTACATAGTAGATTGATGTCTGAAGACATCAGATTGTAAAAGAAACTATTTTGCAGTCTGACGTGGAAGACGACATGTCGTTCACATACAACAAAAAGAGTATAGGGCCGAGAAAAGAACCTTCGGGAACTCCGCGAGTTAGTGGCTTTGTTGTGAAAGGCAATGCTGAAGTACTTTATTTTTAGTATACGATATTTCGACCTGTTGATATCTATCTTTTAAATAGGAAGTCAGCCATTGATGTGCAAGTCCACGAATGCCAAAAGATTGTAATTTTGAAGGGAGAATTTCCTGATCAATGACATCGAATGCTTTAGATAAATCAAGAGAAACACCCTGGGAATTTCTCCATGGTCAAGAGATGTAGTAACATTATTTAGGAAATAAAATATGGGGCTGTTGGTGGAAAAGGATTTCCGAAATCCGTGTTGATCATCAGAGAGAATGAATATGAAGACCATATTATGTACGATTTAGATAATTTTCGAATTAGTAACTGAGTCATTCAATCAATGTAATTAAAAGTGATTCATCCTGAGATTTTTACGGTTAATGGAGAAGTTTTCTCGTAATTTCCGTTGAAAAAAACCAGAGCAAGAGAGAAACTCGCTTTGCGTGTTTTAAACGACTTGTTTAATTTTCTTCCCAAACTTAAAGGAGAGATTTTAAAAAAGTAGTTAAGCAAACACTGAGTACATTAATTTTATAAATAAGTTTCCTAGCGAAGATTAAATGGTTTAACGAAACAAAACTATCGTTGTAGTTTTTCGTATAATGAAGTTAAAAAATCACAGCAAAAATTAAATGAAGGTTGCTTTAAAATGATCAAATTTTATTTCACAGGCATATTACCCTAAAAGCACATTTGCTAAGTGAGACCTGAAAGTTAATGAAGGTTTAAGAATGAAAATTCTTGAATACGATTTATAACTTAAATTTCTGCATTCCCCACTCCTTTATTAAATTCACAATCTAGATTTGTATGTTCAGTTTTTTTATATTTTGTCCCCTATTAAACCCCAAGTTCTAGAGATGTTTCAAAAGCAGCACCTTGTCTAGGGAATACAACAAATGCTAGAGGTAATTGCTTCTGGTCGCATGAGAAATGAACAGTGTAGTCCGAGTTGACGATGTATTATTTACTTCCGCGTGTACATTTATTCTCATTGAGTCCTGGGGGAGTTGCTCCAACTGCAACATCGATTGCTGAATTCCATGAATATCCTTTTGGCAACACATTTCCTGTTTTCCCCAATGACCTACGTGAGAATGCCTCCCAAGCCTTTGATATTACTTGGAATCATGTAAAGGTTTATAATCTGGGTTAGAGGAATATGTATGGATTGTAAAATGATACCATTTTGAGATATATTTTTTGTCTATTGGATTTATTCAAATAACGGTTAAACTTTTCCCTAATTAAACCTCAACAGTTATAAATGTTTCCTTGTGAACAATGTTCAGTACATCTACTTATATTTTTGGAGACTGTAACAACATTGAAAATGCTCGTCAAAACCATTTACGAAACGAAATTTGAAGTTACGAAGGTCAATCTCTTGAAAACGTTAACGATTATACTTATCTAGGCGTCAAAGTGTACATGAACGTAACCTGGTAACGTAGAAAATTCAAAACAGAAAGGAATGTATGTTTCAAACTAAACCAAAGAAGTACTGACACCATTCCTGACATCTAACCAAGGATTGTAGGAACAATGTTCTCGTCCTTACCCATACCTACAGTAGCTTGTGGAATAGAAATATGGGGTGTTGGGAATTGATCATCACTTAATTCACTGCAAAATAATTTAATGAAAAATGCGCTCGGCGTGCCACCGTGTACAGTTAACGTTTGTGCTCTTTGGGAGTTCGAAATTTTATAAGTTGAAGCAAAAGTTAAGATAAGGGCCATTCAACAGGGAATGGGAAAAGTAACATCAACATATCCGAATGTTACGAATTAACGTTTAACGAATAATTGGGGCAAAAAATTAGAACCATAATCAAAANCTAAACTCAAAGAAATTTAGTCACATAAATTGATTATTAACATGGAATAATTTTCATTTATAAATATAAAAATAATATGAAAATTATTAAGTTTAACATGAAATGCAATGCAGTATAGAATTAATTACTTCTGTGATGACATACTCAAGGATATCTGACGTGTGAAATTGTGAAATTGCAACGGCTGTCATCAACGGGACAGGTATTCGACCCAGGGCTTTCAGTTATACGCACTGAAGGAAGTACTTCGGTACGTATAACTGAAGACCCCAGTCTCATCNGTCACTTACGCATCATTATCACATATTTGTATAAGATAATAATATCTGACAATTAAAAACAGTCATCTAAAGTATTTAATTTTTATTTAATCATATTCTTTGTCCCTGCAAATAATAATTACTTGTCATATAATTAGAATATTTCTATTTTGAGTTAGTGTTCCAATTTACATAGTGTGAATGCTTNTCACATTTTAGGGCTTCTATAAGGCGCACGGGCCCTAAGCCCCGCCATATATTGTAAATATTTATGTCAAAATAATACCCCTCTAAAATTGAAATATTTACGAATTCAATAATTAAATGACATATACGTAGAACTATTCATCTTCTAAACTCAAAGAAATTTAGTTACATAAATTGATTATTAACATGGAATATTTTTCATTTATAAATATAAAAATAATATGAAAATTATTAAGTATAACATGAAATGCAATGCAGTATAGAATTAATTACTTCTGTGATGACATACTCAAGGATATCTGACGTGTGAAATTGCAACGGCTGTCATCAACGGGACAGGTATTCGACCCAGGGCTTTCAGTTATACGCACTGAAGGAAGTACTTCGGTACGTATAACTGAAGACCCCAGTCTCATCTCCAATTTTCATTCAATGAAACATGATAATAGTATATAAAAGCCCAAAAGATGATGCGAGTCGTACCAATGTTGACAAATATCTAATTGTTTTATTTCAAACATAAAATCTAATTCCATAAATTTACTTCGATGTGTTGGATTTGTATTTTACAAGGCTGAGCTCCCACGAGACTTTCATCTTTCGAAATACATGGCTCCAAACAAGGTCTCGAAGTACAAGTCGACAAAGCAGAGGAGAAACTCGTTAAGCCCCTTCTAGAGATTCCTCACCCCTTTCTTTCCCCCATCCCCCTCTGACTTACCCCTCAACTCCGAACTCACTGACCAAACCAATCCTCTTCAATCAACCTCCTGTGGTTCTCCGGTTTCGTTCTGCCGACAGAGCGTTGCAGCTCTACCGCAACCCCCGCACCATCCCCCTCCCAAGCACAAACGCCACGCGTAAATTGCTTCCTTTATTCTCACCTGATCACCAAATGCTGACCAGTGAACCCTTGCGATACATGCTTCTTACTTCAATAGGACTTGTGACAGCTTTTTTTATTATTAGTATTTACCTTACATTTTTTTGGGAACCATGTCACAAAAACTCTCACAATGATAACTTTAATGACAAAAATCCACGAGTTGCCTTACTACAGCTTTCGTCACGAAACTTAACGAGTAGCCCCAGGGCTGCGCAATACAGACGAATAGAAAGATCCAAAGTACGTATTGGAATCAGTTCTCAAATCTATGTTTCAAATTATAAAATACAACGTTAAAATAGGAAATCACTTCGAGTTTGTCCCATGGATTGCAAATAACAGCACATTATTCTCGAGATCTAGGAAATATCCACTTTTGGAACCTGGATGAAATTCAAGATGAGAGTCTGGGTAAAGAACCCTTAGCGAGCGGAGCGATAAGATTTTTAAAAAAATACCATTCAGTTATAAAATGTAATATGTGAAATCATCCAAAGATAATATAATTTGGTTTATTGGCAAATTCTTTTTCTTAACAGAATTTGTTGTAGTTTTTAATGGTAATTTATTCATTTCAAAAAATATGTTGTTTAAATAAGAGATCTAGATTTAAAATTTAAGAAAATTGAGTAAAAATATTGTTTTTGATCTCTTCAAAATATAATGAAATTTTAAACTGACGAAACCTATTTCAGGCAAATAAAAAATTGTGAAACTAAAAATTGAAAAAAAAATGTAAAAACAGCATTCGTTGTTTCAGGTTTTACTTTATCCAAAGTACAACATTTTAATTTCAACTTAGAATTCTAACCAACATAACTAAGTATTGTGAAGCACACGAAGAGATTTTACTTTTTTTTTACGTACTCACAATTCCGTAGAGAACAACACTGAATCAGACGTCATTAGGTCAAACGTGCGAGTCACCGGATTTTTTCTCCAATATATGATGCCGATTAACCAAAATTTCTTTTGAACTTCTGCCGAATAAACGGAGTATATTCAATATAGATAACTTTTTATCTCAACTCTCAACTTGTTCGCTAAAACTACACTTTTATTTCTCCCTGTGCACAAGGTAAATTTAAGACGTATAGTAAATTTCCCGTCCGCAGTCGTTTGAGTAAGATACTTAAAGAGAAGCTTTATGTTGGAAGTAATTACGAAATCGACGCAATGACAAAAAATAATGTAATTCTTTTACTTATCCCATGATTCATGTACATTCCAGAACCAAAACAATTTTTACGTATATTCAGAGAGCTTGGAAGTAAACGGCCACATTCGGCATTAGCATCAAAATATGTACACACCTCCAGAGGGTCCAGACATGTTGCCCTTTCCGACTGCCCCACATTCACATCTGTATTCTCAAAGGTCTGGGAGAGGTCGAATGGTGAGTAAAAATCCGACAAGATGGATGACCCTTCATAAATATCGGTTATAAATTGCACAGTTATTTTCCCAGCAGAGTTAAACGCTGTTGGGTGGGACAAGCCAAACTTTCACTATTCGTTTTTATTTGCTTGTTCTCAGTTACAAATAACGATGGAGGCAATAAACGGGATGTTTCTGAGCACATCGTACATTTGGATTATGAAATCACTAACGAAAACATTTCCCTGATACAACATGGATACTGTCATGTATTAGCAAGTAATTTTTAAAAAATCTATTAAACAATAATTAACATATTTAAAATAAACGAATTGCAGACTTGATCTTCAACAAATACAATTATTTCTTGTTGAGAATAGCTTATTTATTTGTTAATTAATTTGTAGCATGCCAAGTTTTGAAATTATCTTAATAGAAATTGCATTAACAAAGCGAGAAAGAGCAAATAATGATAACTAAAAATTTGGATGAGAAAAAACTCAACACCAACTGCGAATTAATAAACTGTACTTCGTAATTAAACGATATTACGAGAAATATTATTCTTTTATGCAAATTGATTTCCTAGTTGCTAATATTATTTGACAAAACATGAAAATGCTATGAATATAATTGTTGAGAATATGATATTTTTCATTGTTTTTTGGTAATATTCTCAAAACAAGTTTCAAGGGAAATAAAAGACTTCATATTTTATAGAAAAAAAAGTTTAAAGTGAAGACCAGCAAACGTTTTTAACTAAACGAAAATTTTTAAGATTTGAAGGCGAAAATATTATTATGCTTTAATAACAAAAATATGAGTTACATTAAAAAATCCAATTTTATTTCAATCTTTGATCAACGACTATAATTAGAAGAAAACGTAGGTCAGTGGTTCCTCTTTTCTCTTTGTATCTCATAATCTTGAGGAAAGTCTATTTAAAACAGATTTTTTTTTCTTCACTGATATGACATTCACTATTTCGTGGAATATCGTACCTTTAATATACATCCATTTTGTACCAATGTAAAAGCTTCCATACTCTTTACTTACCTTCTAATTACAGAATACATTACGACTGGAACCGATTCAGAGACTGTAGGTATTGTTGCACCAGTGAAATACAGCATGAGGTAAGCTGGTAGAATACCCTTGACTAATGCGCTTTCACTGCTATGGAGAATAAACTCCCGGGAGNAATATCGTACCTTTAATATACATCCATTTTGTACCACTGTAAAAGCTTACATACTCTTTACTTACCTTCTAATTACAGAATACATTACGACTGGAACCGATTCAGAGACTGTAGGTATTGTTGCACCAGTGGAATACAGCATGAGGTAAGCTGGTAGAATACCCTTGACTAATGCGCTTTCACTGCTATGGAGAGTAAACTCCCGGGAGTTCCATTATATCACTCTTTTGTTGTTGTCGGTAAGGGAGGGAGGGTGCGCGCCTTTCGCTGTGTCATTGATATCGTTTTTGAGAGGATGCGAAGTGGTACACTGGCTTCTCACATTGTCCCGTACTCCCTTTGTCTCCGCGAACAAAACTATCTCACGAAATTTGGGTGAAAGCGAGAGTCAGAACATGAATAGCGCAGTGAAATATTTTGATTTGTCAGCATTGGCCAGTAATGAATTTCCAAAGGTTACCTCGCAGTTCAAGCTGAACATATATTTGCTCCTAATTCAAATAAGGCAACAAATAAATGACCAATATAACAATACGTTATTATAATATGGCAATACAATACTTTCACGTCATAATAGGGACTGTAGGTGTTACAATAGGTCCCAACAAAGGAAGCAAATTAGTCCAATAATATTTAAATTATTATAAGCACTCATAAGTCAATCTACAGAAATTCTACGTACTTTTCCTTTCTATAACTTATGATACAGAAAAAAGGAACTAGTTTTAAGGAATTTGGAGTCAAAAATAGAGGGAAAGAGGAATTTTAGATCAAAATTGAAGAGTTTTAGGCACACCTTCTTATCCGGTTATTATTAAGAATGTTTCTTATCCGGTTGAGTACATAATCCCTAAAGTCTCATCCCGAATGAGATATTTCTCCGGCTCTTCTCGGGGTTTCCTCGGGATTTAACGAAATTCATGGTGTAGTNGGAAAGAGGAATTTTAGATCAAAATTGAAGAGTTTTAGGCACACCTTCTTATCCGGTTATTATTAAGAATGTTTCTTATCCGGTTGAGTACATAATCCCTAAAGTCTCATCCCGAATGAGATATTTCTCCGGCTCTTCTCGGGGTTTCCTCGGGATTTAACGAAATTCATGGTGTAGTTCTTGCTTCCAAAAAATGAAACAGTATTGCTCCTGTCTCTTATACACATCTAGATGTGTATAAGAGACNTTATTATTCTTTGCTTTCCATCACGCTTCTATATTTGCTAGAGGCTTTTTGCTTTCATGTGTCAATGTAATATCAACAGCCACATTATGTATTCCAATATTTTAGCAGACGTTAGTCAACTTATGTTAGTCATCTCCAAATGAAGCAGACATTTGGATTCTATTTTCAATTACAAGAGAATTTGAAAGCATACCGCTGACCCTGGGTCGACGTTAACCTGACAATTAGTAGAGTGCTCGTAACACAAATCCTGAACATTTCTGTGACTGTGACAGAAAATTTCTGATGTACTTTCCAGGCTCTTTGCATTCTGGATTTTGTGCTATGTCAACAAAAAGATACTCAATCCAAATGAATGACAAATCGTATATGAATGAGGAACTATATATAAAACTTTAAAATGTTACAACCTTAGAGAATTCCTGTGAATTCTTTCTACGAAGTCTACGAAGTATGACTACGAATATTAGTACATTATCCTTTGTTAATACTTGACACGAAAGACAAAGGGACCCAAAGGTATTATTTTATCACTGATATTTTTTTATCATTGACACACTGCCTCGTGTGCTATCATTTTCCGTCTAATTCAATACTTATCATCATAGGGTGTTTTTTTTTATTTTAGACTATTTTTCTTTTGAATAAAACAACCGTATAGTAAGAAAGAAAAAAATTATGTCCAATTACCTGAAATTGAAATGTCATACAAATGTGTACCTCCTTAAATCATTATTTTAATACATTTTACTTAGATCACCTTTTATTGTTTCTTACCGAATTAATGCATTATCGACTCGACTTTAAGAATATTATGAAATGCATTGTTCTTTACGTAAAGATGTTTATTAGGTAGTGATATGTAATCATGCGCGGATACAAGGGAGGGGTCAAGGGGGTCATGACGCCCCCTAAAAACACACAGAGAATGAGTTTCTAGTCGCGCAAAAGCGTTTATGATTTTCAAGTGTTGACGCATTTGAACAATTTTTAATCAGTAATTAATGCTGCAGTATATTTATAGAAACGATTTAACAACTAGTTCAACTAAGGTGTAGTGGCGGCGATGGTGGTGCCATTATGGTTGTGAGAGTGGGTATTGATGTGAATGACATGATACGCTCATGGGAAGAAAGTCCCCTTCGGACGTCCATGAGTTATGAATGGTGGTTGTGTTTTAGCGCAGTGGCGCATCCACGGGGGGCGGGGGTGATTAGGAAGCTGAAGCCCCCTCCCCTTCGAGTATCAATTTCAGGATGATTCTGTTAAACGAAAAACAAAAACAACTTACTGTACCAAATCGAAACTACATAGAGCATAATTTTATAATCCAAATTTATTTATAGACTTAAATGAAGGTTATGCAAATTCTCCTACTTCGAGTAAACTATTATCCTCTGAAATTTTTGATGAATCCAGTTTCCAGCCACGAATTATTCGCTCTACCAGGGTTTCTGTAAATTTCACAGCGTAAACAGAAATATCAGCTTACAATCATCCGGCCCTCTCAACTTGCATAACTCTTACGCATTAAGACGTTATCAAGAATATTTCTCATTCATCCAAATATATTAAAACATTTTTAGTGCCCTCGGGCGGGGTTCCTCTCAGGTAGGACTCTGGTGTAAAAGTCATAGGGTCGATTTTCATGACCCAAACTTACAATTTGCTTTAGAAATTTCAATTTTTTATGAGGTTGCCAGGTTTTTGGAACGTACTATGCCCTAGACCAGGGGTCGGCAACCTATGACTCGAGGGTCACCGAGTGACCCATTGGATAATTTAGTGACCCAACTAGTGACCAGACTTGACTAAATTGACGTCACAAGTTCAACATCAGGGGATCCATTGATATCGAAGAGAACGTTTATAAATAAAGTTCATTCAACTATGTAATTATTTTCTTAATAAAACATATCTTATTATTTACTAAAAGACTGATTTAATAAGAAAATCTCTTACCCAAACGTCTCTTTAATACTCACATTTTGGTTGATTTTGACCCGCGGCCGAAAAAGGTTGCCGACCCCTGACCTAGACANCCCCCCCCCATATATTAGTCTGTATCCATCCCTGTATGTAATGTGAATGAGGTATGCTACAGTTTCCGTTCATCTTTATTTTAACGAGGGCGAAAGAAAATGTGAAGTTCCTCCTCTGGACTAATTATTCCAATTTACGATCCTCTAATCTTATAGAACCGGCAAACGTGTGCTTAAAGCATTCATCCATCGATGCATGCAATCATTAAACCCGAGTTCTTCAAATAGCGAGACGAGTTTTTCACACTGATCAATCGTTAAGGAAACACGCCAGCGATTGTCACGTGCTTTGCAGAAGGAAAACGGAGGCAGAAACCGGATAGAGGGAATTACCACATACCAAAATTCCATCCTTTATTAGCTGGATCTGAGAACTTAAGCTTTTATTTTTATAATCGTTTAATGAAATGGAACAAAATATCTATCGTGTCCTCTGCTTTCGTGCGCTAATTGAGTAGAGCCACCGTTAACGTTCGGATGATCTTATGCGGGCCACCTGTTAGACAAACAAATAAGAATCCTCTTATTACAAACTTGTTTTTACTCGCCTACTTTATTGAGAGTTATGTGTTTTATGATGCACGTTCTACTTTTAACTCGTACATTTAGAGAAGTATGTAAAATTGAAAACAATTCATCATTTTTTTTAAATCCTGCGAGTTTGTAAATTTGGAAGATATTATTTTATTTATTTTGTTGAAAAGTTATCTAAATTTTGTAAGCTAACTGTTAAAAATTAAACTTGAATGAAATTTAACGACAATAACTCTGTAACTCAAATAGTTATGACTACTCAAATAGTAAAATTCAAAATTTTTTCGAAACGGTATATTTTTGTGCAAAGAAAAACGATTTTGTAAAAAGGAAGAAACAATCAAGTTGGTTATATATTTCTTTACTTTGTGTTTCGTGAAACTAGTGGGCACGTTGTCAAGTCTGGCATTTTTCTTCGATTTATCATAATAAAAAATATTTAGCCACAAACGTACGTGTGAAGAAGAGAAATAATATTTGCATACAAATAAAAAATTTATTGTAGTACAAAAACAAGTAGAAACACGCAACGACAAGAGACCGTCACCCATCTGTGTGATTTGTTGTGATATATCGCAAATATATGTTATTGTGAAACAACACCTGCTGTGTTTTCGTCATAAGAGTTGTTTGTCTTTCAGAACGAGGGATAAATGAAATAGTGTAATATGTTGTGTCTGAATTGAAAAAGGATAAAGAGTATATAAAAATACATTTTCTAAAAGGTGAAATAATATTTAAAAAAATTTATTTGTTATGAAGAAATAAAGGTTTTTATTAAGGTAATGCAATTGCAAATACTAGAACCTCCATATATGATTTACTTTCGTAGATCAAAATAAGAATAAATGTATTTACTATATTTGTTTGAAAATGAGTTAACATTTTACGTTGAATTATTTGACTTCATAAAGCTTGTCACGCGAAATGTTCATAAAATTAAAAACCACTTAATTCCATAGGACAGAGATAGGTTGGTAAGTAAGTACATGCCGAAGTATTTTCTTTACAATTCGCGTGACAAGCTTTTGAAAATAAAATTAATTTAGTGAAATTGTGTTGGAAAAAATTTAGCGCATTCTTAATAGCATAGGGTCAGACTGCTTCAAGAATAACGGAAACACTTGGCTCTTTTGTCAAAGATCCTTCAAGAATCGAAAAACACCATTCCAATTTCTCGATAATCTGTATATAAAATTCGTAGTCTCGCCAGACACGCCATGGCTGCCTGATCCTCACTGACAAAGCTTTGAAAGTTCGCACCCAATCTGAAAATGTGCCAATCCTCGTAGAAAACTCTGGCGATATGCTTCAGATATATGGCCTGTCACGAGGTCCATGAAGTATCGTCGTTATGCTCCACTCTCTTCTATTCAACACGTGAACTCTTACTCCAGGCGAAACTCGAAGGTGGTTCTAACAAAAAGAGCAAACCTTCCTCCAGCGATCTAAGCATTCAAAATAAAGATATTTTTCCTTTCCATCATTTTTTATGTATAACATTATTAATATGTTCTAATCTCCTTTAAAATATTTTTCACTTAAATACTCAACCGCATTTAATTTTTATTTCTTTAACCACAGATTTTGTTGGAAAGACAGTCATAACTGATGGATTCGGAGACATTTATAACGACAATTAAAATAACATTACCTCCAAAGTGAAATTATGGAATCCCCGGGCACACTCAGAGATGTTTTGAAAGTCAGTAGTGTGTAACCGGAATCTTTGAGTAAAGATCTCCGAAAATTCGAAGCGAAAATAAATCGAGAAACAAGAATAGTACAGTCCACACATTCAGCTTAAAGAGCTTTTATAAGACATGTACTTTTTATTTTACTGTAGTATAACATTTCAAACCCTAGGGCTAGGTTATCTTTCATTTTCCTCATTTTTTGTAATGTTTTGATTTTTGGTTTTGAGACATGTTTTGATATATTGTAATTCAGGAGGGTTTTCTGTCGGTGTGGTTGAGTCATTCGGCGAGTCACACACGCGGGGAGAGTCATGTTGGCTCTCCTTAGAGCGTAACTGCATTTTCCCTACTTGTACAGAATTTTAGGGCTCTAATGACCTAGATGTCGACGAGCCGTAAAGTCCCACAAAAAAAGGATCAAGTAATTAAACACAAAATTTATAACAATACATTTGACAAATTTTCTGTTCTGTATGTGTGGCTGTTAATTTAAGCAATTTGTGGTAGTTTTAATGCATAACATCATTTCTCGAAAATTGTCACTTAATCCAAATCTCAATACCAATTATTCGATGAGGTATAATTGGCTGTGTATTTTATGGAGCCCTCGCGTTAAATATGTTACATGAAGTAAGATATAAAATTTAAACATTATTTATACATTATTATGTTGTTAAACATGTTTAGCTTGTTTAACATATATTCCAATTAGTATTTTGTAAGTTTATTGTACATATTTTTGAAAAGGAATAAATTTATATTATTATTATTATTTATAAACTTACCTTAGTCTATGTAACTCAATGCCTCCATCTTCTTATTGACAATTTAAGATTATCTAATTCTTGACTCAAAGGATTTCATGCAATTACTCCATATATTTCGCTCATATTAAGTATTTCTTCAACCTTTTCTGTGTACTCTCTTTTTGACACCAATACTGACCCATTTGTTTTATCGGCAGACGCCATGAAAACTTAGTATCTAAAACAAGGTCGTTAAGTTGAATGTATGTAATACTGCGATATCAGACGTAAATAAATGATGAAATAGAATGGTTAATTTCACTGCTGTCTAATCAGAAAATACAAAGTGAAAAAAGAATCGAGATTTACCCAACTTTTATATGTAATGTCAGTTCTTACGAACAACGGAAAGGCACAACCTTAAGGCAAAAAGATGAGCCCTTAAGCGGTCGCAACCTCAAAGGGAGATGCAGGGTTGAGCGAATCCTCTGGCTGACCGCGAAGGACATGGCTGCAAAGGAGGAAATTGAAGGGAATGCTGGAGATTGCGCGATTGATGTAGGGCGGTAGGCAGTTGGAGATTGCATTGCTGTGCGTCTACCTGCTGCGTCAATGGTCCACACACACTGATCAGCTTTCCTTTCCAAACAAAGGTTCAATCAGACCTTGCTACGATACACACCAATTTTGGACAATATATTGGTTTTCTAAGCTGTGGCTGTTCAAAGAATGTAACAGTAATTAATTTTTTGGGTGTCGTTTTGTTGCTTTGTAAAGTTGATTGTCAATCTGGTTTTCTAATACATTGAATTAAAACTAAAAATCTATCTTTTGCAATTTTCCATAGTGTATCCCACCTATTTAACCAACGATTATTCCATATTTATTCTTC
Source organism: Laupala kohalensis (assembly GCA_002313205.1). Classification (NCBI taxonomy): domain Eukaryota; kingdom Metazoa; phylum Arthropoda; class Insecta; order Orthoptera; family Trigonidiidae; genus Laupala; species Laupala kohalensis. Next base: position 990,885 of record NNCF01126978.1, read on the forward strand.
AAATTTTTAAAAATTTGCAATAATAACTAAGCAACCTGACTTTTTGTTCTCCCCTTCAAAGCATATATCTCCACTTTACAATATCCCGAAACTTCGCTTCTGAGAAATGTTAATCCGAAATATAAATTTTCCACACGTTAGCAACTTTTAGTTTCTTAAAATAAACTAAAGATTAGTATCTCAGTACTTTTGTACTTAATCCATCTAGAAATTGAAAGTTCATTAGTAATTAAAAGTTCATTGAAAGTCGAGAATTAAGTGTCAATAATCTTTAGTCAATGGGAAAAGCAAACTTCGCTTCAAACAACCTGCGCCATCCAAACATACCTGTACCCGTCACGAATGAAGAAACTTTATGGTGCGTAGAAATAAACAGGTTTAAGTGGTTTCCGTATTATCGCTGTACTTAATTGAAGATGAATGTAACGCAATGCATGTGATTTATGGTTTTATTTCTTACTTTCTCCAGCCAACAAGTTCCAATTCCCACATATCTGTGTGAGACAATCTTTATTTAAAATATTATTCAAATTTACTGCTGAGGACAAAGACACCAAATGCTTTTGCAAAGTTAATATGACACTTGATTTAAAAATTTTTAATCTCACTATTGAAATAACGGTACAAATATGTTATTTTTATTTGCCCGGCGTTTCTCAGGGTTCTTATACAATAGTCTAAATTCATGCGTTTCCATATTTCTCTACTTCCGTGATATTCAATTTCCAAGGATAGGTTTTATCACGAGTTGGCAAACAAAACAAACGATTGGTTCTAGCTGACGTTTCGGAACATTTATTGCTCCATATTCAGAGCTGTAATGGTGTGGATATTATACAAAGCATACAATAAAACAACAACAGTATATATCAAATTTATGAAAAATTTACCGAGTAACCCAAAGTATTGTTAATATGACATCCAATGATTAAAGCCTCCCATAACAACCATTTTATGTGTACAATTTAAAACGTAACAAAAAGCAGTCATCTGGAGAATTGTGTTGCATGTCACTAACAGAATGATTAAATAAACACTGAACAGATTTGATATCGTGAGCCAGGACAACGTAGCTTAATCTAACACAGATTCTGAAGACACGAATCAGAGTCGTCTTGGAAACAGGATATGACGGTTGTACAAAGACATAACAATGAACATTGCAAACACAATTCAATCATGAAAGTATGTTGATATAACATGGACAAAACAATGAAGACGTGTACTTAATTAGAATAAGGAGATAGCACAAAAATAATATATGTTCAAGAATTCCGTTAGAATTATTCAGAACATATAAGATTATCATGAACAGTTAAGATGCTAATTATAAGAGAAGGGGAGAGAACAATGAAAGAAGTACTGATTTGACTTTCTAAAAACAAACATGAAACACAACATATACTTGATTACAATAAGGAGTTAGCATAAATTAATAGTATGTGTACAAAGATTCCATTAGAATTATTCAGAACATATGAGACTATTATGAACAAGTGAAGATGCTAATTATAAGAGAAGGGGAGAGATCAATGAAAGAAGTACTGATTTGACTTCTAAAAACAAACAATTTATTGTCACTGTCTTTTTATTTTTTCTATAACAAATTGATATAAATAGAGCTAATGTTGTCGGTATCTGTCTTTTTGTTTACAGTGGATCCATGTTTAATAATGAACAAGGACTCTTTAATATTTCATTTATCCGGTTTTTCCCTATCAAGTAATTTCATTCAGGAAAATTGAATTTATGTGAAGTTTCAGCTGAATGTTGTGGCAAGGCAAATTGGGATTGATCACGTCTGGTGTGTCAGTCGAACTGAGAAAATCTCCGTTTTAAAGTTTGCCCGATGTAGATATGATCGCACCCACCACATGGCACCATGTAAGCTAGTCCACTCAATTTATCTTTTTGTTTTGGATTTTAACTTACTAAACAAGACATTACCCACATTTCTGGAATTGCTAAAGGTAATCTTGAATTTATCATGTCGCAAAACTTTCTTTAGCAGTTCAGATGTCAAGTTTTATATAGATTATGGATCTATATTGAATGTCGATTGCCTGAGCATTTTCGATCCTGGGTGGAGTATCGGACTTACTGTATAGGACTCTATTGATAAGTGAGATAGGAAAGTTGTTTTTGGATAATAAGGTCTGAACAAGTTTTAAATTTTTCTTGTAAAATTTGGAATCACTGATACCAATCACTGTATGCTTCAACGCACGGATCAAACTGATCTTTTCTTGTTGACTATGATGTGAGAGAAAATTTAGATACCTATCACTTCTGGAGCCTTTGCGATATCAGTTAAATTCTAATGTAAATTGTAATTTTGAATCCCAACCGTTCATGTAACGTAACACAACATAATCAGTACCACAGGGAATGGTGAGAATAAGATCATCAACATATTTATAAATGAAAGGAATGTGGAGGGGAATTTGCCGCGATCCATTATCCAGTAATCTATTCATCACTATGTCTGCTATAATAGGGGCTATGGGACTTCCCATTGCAATACCATCAATCTGCAGGTAATATTTCCCGTTGTATGTGAGATAACCCTAACAAAACAACCTGACTAGAGACATACATTCATTTAAAGTAAGAGTACAGAATTGTTCTATTTGTTCCCACTGTTCAGTTATTATGTCAATATCCCTAGCGATAGGTATATTAGTGAAGAGGGATTTAACATCTAATGAGATAATTTTGTAATTATCTGGGATATTGTGTTCTTTAATTTTTTGTACAAATTGGAAGGAATCTTCGATATTGTATTTGTTGTTGGTTATTCTGTTATTTCTCACACAAATTTTGCAATTTGATATGCGGGTGAATTGATAAAGCTGACAATGGGTCTTAGTGGGTTGTTTGCTTTGTGTTTTTTAACGTTCATAAATTTTAGAACAAAAAGTGTTGTGGGTGACAAGTTTGTGTTTGTCTTGAATAGAAATTTTTTGTTCATTGAATAAACAGTTAATTAATTTATTATTCTTATTCATCATCCTACTGGTGGGATTTATGTTAACCTCTTTGTAAGTTTTGGTGTGACTCAGCTTTCTTCCATCTTCTCAACATACTCAGACCTATCCATGGCAACTGTACAATTAGTCTTATCTGATTTCAAAATTAGTACATTGTCATTATCTATAAGAAATATTTTGGCCTTGGTGACAGTCTTATTGATTAGTTTATTGAATACGAAGTTTTGATTATCACTGATGTTGAAAGTTGGTAATGATATTAGTATGTCTAGCTCTATGTGTATCTCTGGCATCCTTTTCTTTCATTTCACTGATAATAGAGTCAATGCCAGCAATGATTTGAATGATATGTAGTCTTTTAAATCATAAGGTAAACCAAATTTGGTACCTTTGCTTAATAATTCTTGAATATCAGTTGGTATGTCAATTTGTATGAGATTAATTAACCTCTTGTCATCATTAGTGATGTCGTTACACGGCAATAAAAAGCGCAGACCTCTGAATTCTTTGGTTTTCATTTCACTTTTAGGTTATGTTCTTGGAAATAATGTTCTTCACAGCCTTACCATAATTTTGCTTGTATGATAATGGCACGTATTATACGTTCCGCCTCATGTAACGCAATTGAACTGTGACGGATGCATTAGTAAGCTTCACAGTCAACCGTCATTAGTGAAGATTCACTTCTGCTGATTAGCAGCCAGTTTTAATTGTTTTTCTACTCTTGTAATTAAACAATATTAACCATACGTTTTACTTGCAATAACTCGCAAAAAGTGTCCTTCAAAATTTCAAATAATTTCATCTATTATTTTTCGCGATTTCCATGCCACAGACATTCCATAGACTTAACTTCTTTTAGTTTAGATTTCTGTTATAATTGCTTTAAACGACAAATTGAATTCAAATTAAGATATGTTCCTCTGTATTTCCAAGTAATGCAGTATGCAGTTAATTCAGATCCTACCTGCTAGGCGGCGCTAGTCACAGTTAGAAAAAAAAGAACTGTACTAAATGTAGTAAATATTATTGAAGCGCCAAAGAGTAATTTGTATTGCTCGTACATTAAAATAACCAGTTGTTCATCTTCTGTGACCGAAGTAGTATCTGTAAGAGGCAGTTCCTTAATAAGAGTCAATTCCATGTCAGGTTAACAATACATTTCCGGGCCAGTTTTATTTTGCCAAATCTGTACATGCCATTTACTGCTTTCACAATCCGTGAGTTCTGTTATTGATACTCTCATATTGGCATGAGTGAAAACTCTTCAATTCGACTTACTAGTGTTATCTTAAATTACAAAAGTAACTTAAATTACAAAAGAACTTCTGCGTAGATAGTGTGTTCGAATTTTCTACAGTTAATCTCACCGACACGCGTATTATCGTTTTGTGTATTTATAGACCTCCTCAATCAGATCTTGACATATTTTTTCGAAACTTCGAAATTGTATTAGAACATACCACAGATAAATCTACTAAATCTATCGTTATATGTGGCGATTTCAACATCGATTTCCTGAGTACATCCGACCCTGCACATCCACCAATAATTCGATTCAAGAATCTTATCGATTCCTTCAACCTTATTACTACGATGAACGACCCCACTCGCCTCTCCGGCTCATCTCAAACATTGCTAGATCAAATTATCGTCAACAATGGAATCTCGTATTTCTCTGAAGTGTTTTTCGCCGGATACTGCGATCACGTTGCTCAAGTATTGACTATTAATAATAAACTAAAACCACTTAAAATCCTTAACAAGTTTTCAAGAGAGTTTAATGACATAAATAAATCCATATTTATAAATTATATGCGTGAAGAAACATGGAAAGATGTTTACAATTGCCGAAACACCGACGACAAATTCAATGTATTTATCTCAATATTCCTAAAACATTACAACTCTAGCTTTCTCATAAAACAAAGTTAATTAACACAAAGAAATACAATAGATGGATCACCCAAGGGATAAGAATTTCTTCAAAAAACAAACGCCGTTTATATTATCTTTCCAAATGCTATACCCAACCACCGGAATTCAATGTTTATTTTCGTAAATATAAGACTATTCTTCGAAAAGTAGTCTATGCAGCTAAAATAATGGAAAAAGACAGACATATACTAAAATCGAACAACCGAATGAAAGTCATTGTTAAAAATTACACGTCAACTTCTGAAAATCGCGAAGAAAAAGTTTCTCTACTAAACGATGGCAAAATCTTATCAAATCCTCAGGACATCGCAAATTTGTTTAATTCTAACTTCTCAGAAGAAGGTAAAATAACGAACTCAACATATCCGAATCAATGTCCTCCAATTATATCCACCCACATACCCAATTCTATGTTCACTTCCAAAACTAACGCCAGTGAAGTCATGAGAATCGTCAGCTCATTAAAAAACAAATTTTCAACAGGCGTAGATGATATACCCGAATTTTCGTCCCATCCTATATTAAATTCTCTCATAAATATTATTAATAGTTCTTTATCGGACAGGGTGTTTCCTAACATAAAGGTAGAGTGAAACCTTTACACAAGAAAGGAAACAAACTGAATATTGGAATTTACCGACCAATATCTCTACTACCCACTCTCTCAAAAATCCTAGAAAAATTGTTCTATAAGCATCTTCTAGATTTTTTATCAAAAAATAACATTCTCTCTGACGGTCAACACGGTTTTAGGAAATCCTTTTCCACTACAAGCGCCATATTTTCCTTCTTAAACGATGTTACCACATCTCTAGACAGTGGAGAAAATCCTCAGGGTGTTTTTCTTGACTTATCCAAAGCATTCGATGTCATCGATCACGGAATTCTCCTTACCAAATTGCATTCTTTAGGCATTCGTGGACTTCCACATCAATGGCTAACTTCTTATTTAAAAGATAGATATCAACAAGTAGAAATATCCTATACTAAAAATAAAATACTTGAGCGTTGTCTTTCAGAAACAAAGCCACTTACTTGCGGAGTACCCCAAGGATCAATTCTCGGCCCTATACTCTTTTTATTGTATGTGAACGACATGTCATCATCCACATCAGATTGCAAAATGGTTCTTTTTGCTGATGACACTAATTTACTATGTAAACACGCCAATGGTCAAAAAGTTTTGACTAACCTTTCGACTTGGTTCCATGCAAATCGTCTCATTGTAAACACTGACCAAACAGTGTCTATATCATTTCACAATAGTATCACAAAATCTTTACGCCAGGTTTCTCTTTCTTTAAACGGAACACAATTAAAAACTGTTACGAATACAAAATTCTTAGGTCTCCATATTCAAGACATCCTCAAATGGAATTGTCACGTTGACAATCTTAATTCCTAATTAAACAAATAGTGTTACGCATTACGAATCTTAGTTAACGTAGTTTGTCTACATATTTCCTGTTCCGTATATTTTGCTAACGTGTACTCCCATTTACGTTACGGCATTACCTTCTGGGGCAATTCCGGCCAGAGTATTCAAACTTTCAGAATTCAGATGAGGATAGTTCGGATAATTTGTAAATCTCACCCCCGAAACTCCTGTAAACCTTTATTCAAGGAATTAAATATCTTAACACTTCCCTGCATTTACATTTATGAAACAGTCGTGTTTGTTAAGACCGAATTACTGAAGTGTCACCCTTGCTTTATACGAAACAGTCTCGTTCACGAACACATTACTCGCATTAGAAATAATATTCATCGCCAAAGAGTGTCAACCGCGCTTTGCCAAAAAGGACCATATCATTCGGGAATCGTTCTATATAATTCCCTGCACAAGAATATAAAAGTATTATAAAATTGAATGTCTTCAAACCCGCGGTTAAAATTTACCTCCTGCACCAGTGCTTCAACACTGTAAAATAATTTATTGATTTTAATAAAAGTTGAATCCGTCTTGTACTTTATCACGCCATTGTTGTAGTATTTTCAAAATATCTGACAACAATTTCTAAACTATTTTCCTGCATGTTTGTATTATGCCTTATTATTCATATAAATTTAGTTGTATATATACTCAACCCTGGCAGAGTTGAGTACATTAATTCTGTAGCTCCATTCTGGCCCGGGCCTTCGGATAGAGGCGAATTTTTTTATAAAAATCCCCTAGGCCCTTGCCTGGGGACGGCATCAATTGAAATAATTATTAACGTTATTGAATAGTTACGAATTATCAACAATACTTTCCGAAGAATTTAATGTTTGATAATAATGCGTACTTATGAAATGACTTTTCTGTGTTATATTAAATACAATATTTGTTGGTATTTGTTAATACTATAACACGTGTCGAGCTATTTTTTATCATTAGGAGTATGTTGAAATGTTAAATCTGCCTCTGTCTTAGGGCCCTTGATCGGAATTGATGGGATGGTCCCTTGCTTGCTTNTTAATTCTGTAGCTCCATCCTGGCCCGGGTTTTGCTCCGGTTTTCCTTGGAGTAGAGGCAGATTTCTTACACAGGTTCTCTAGAATTTGTCTAGGGGCGTGTTTATTGTAACAATAAATCTTGAATTTAGTGTTATTTCAATTCTTTTGATTTTTAAACACTATACTCAGAACAATCTATAGTTCGATAATAATTTGTACATGTAAATTTTTTGCATTAGATCAAAAACATATTGACATTCTATTAGCATTATAACTCGCAGCTAACTTTTTATATTATCTAAGAATTTTTGCTGAAATTTTTGAATCCACCTCTGCCTTAGGGCCCTTGATTGGAATTGATGGCCCTTGCTTGCTTCCGGAGAGTAAATTAGTTTATTGTCCTCCACGTGGTCATACGCAGTTTGTACTGTTTTGTTTGACAATAAATTTATTTATTTATAACAAAATGGTCATTTCTAACTTGGCTTTTATCTCTTATTAACAGTGAATCTATAGTGAGAGTAATTTGAAGTAAGATAATTTTAAAACTTTTGAAGTTATTTGTTTCAATGACAATGTTCTGATATTTTCTAAATATTTCAAATACAAGGATGGATTCTCCTTCATCCGAACCTATCATAAATTTATCAGTTCACACTAAAATTCATCCCTAATTATAAATCTCGAACCGGAACTACGCATTCAACATCAGGCACTGAAAAGACGTATCGTATCATGATACGTCTTATGGGGTCGCGGCTCTTTAGGTCATCGATTGGGGTGATTTCACTCATCGTACAATAAAATGCATGCAAAAAACCAATCAGCAAGAGAATGTGGTAAAAATTGCCTGTTTATCCCCACGAGAGTAGAATATAATGTACAAATTTCAGAACCGTATTTCCTAATATTAAAGATATTAGGAATTATATTTAAACTGTAAACAAACACGACTCTCATTTGAAAACGTCACATTTACTTTTACATAAAAATTAGATTTCTGAATGAATAATTTAATTTTTTGTTAAAATTATCGTACACTTCTACCATTATCAGACTTTTATTAATGTATGTACGAAGAATGCTGAATGCATACTCTTGAAAAGAGAAAAATTTAATTTATGTTCAATTAAATTCAAATTATGTTAATCAACTACCCAACATGCGACATTAACTTCGCAACGCATAACATGAGATAACCCAGGAAAAGTGTTTCTAAAGCTGACCACGAGAGTTAAATGCAGATTCAGTTATAAATATCCAATGCATGGTTTGCTTGATCGCTACAAGGTCGGTCAACGTGTATCATTGTGAAGAACGCCTGAGGGAAATGGAGTGTGTTTTAAAGTTAATTGGCTTTTATTTCAGTGAATCAGAAATTACTGATAGAATATCGAAACCAAAAATGGAGCAAATTTCAATAAAATCATCACTCATTTAATTTCATTGCTCGATACATGCGGAATTAAATTAAGTGCTTTAACTTCTTAAAATATCACGAGAATAAATGTGTTACAAAAAAAGATAAATCGCCGTAATATGTAGATTAGTTATTTTCAACATAGGTTACTACTACGGGGTTTAATTGTTATTTTTAATGAATTATTTGATGACAACCGAACCTTTTCTCAAACAATTGTATTTCAAACATTTTTAAAACAGTGGTGAAAGAAAGAATGAAAGAAAGAATGAAAGAAAGAAAGAAAGAAGGAAAGAAGGAAAGAAGGAAAGAAAGAAAGAAAGAAGGAAAGAAAGAAAGAAGGAAAGAAAGAAAGAAAGAAAGAAAGAAAGAAAGAAAGAAAGAAAGAAAGAAAGAAGGAAAGAAAGTAAGAAGGAAAGAAAGAAAGAAAGAAAGAAAGAAAGAAAGAAAGAAAGAAAGAAAGAAGGAAGGAAACGATGAATAACAGAGAAACAAAAAACGCAAGAGATAGGCATTAAAATATATTGAAAGATAAATTTTAGTCTTACCATACGAGCAATAATTATATAGTGGGATTTTGCCGAGACTTGATATATAGGGAGTTTTTGATATTAGGAATCAAATGACGTAAGTGTTAGTGTTATAAAAGTTAATTTTACATAATTATTATACGGGCAATATTTGTACGTTTAAATCTGCATTCGTCTGTGAACGAAATACAGTTCCTTCCCTACTGTCTGAGATACATCCGCTGAGCGCTCACCAACAGGTTTTAACATTTGACTGTTCTGTGGACTGTCTTACACTGAAGCAAGGAACAACATTCGCTATCGATGACTATGAAATGATAAATGATACATTTCCCAGTAGCGCGGGCGCTGCTCCATGACATCTGGATAGTCATCCGTACAGGTATTATACATTCGTAAAATAAGATTCTTTTATTAAAAATTTTCTTGAAAATATGATTATATTGACTAAATGCGAGCGTTGTTTTGTCCCTTAGTAAAATAATACTAATAGTTAAGAAAACAAATACATAACTTTTGTATGTTTTTTATACATTAGTTATAGATTTTTAATAAATTAGTTATGAAAAAATGTCTACAAAATCCTTTATACAAAATTTACTTAAAATTATTTTTATAATGAAAAATCCGAACGTAGCTTAGTCATCTCATATTTACATAGTGAGAGACAAAAATGACATTACTTCTTTTAGGATAATTGAAGATAAATAATATGAAATCCAGTATTCCCGCTTGGAACATTTCGCCCATGAAATGTGGCTGAGGACAGAGGAGCGTTGACGATGAGGGCCATCATCGCCCGCGGGTAGCGACCACCATCATAATTATTTCCCCCCGCAATATCACCTCCTTCCTCCCCTCTTCCCTCTCCGCGTTCGACCATTCCTTACTTTTCTCCTCGTTCCTTCATCTCTCCACCACAACGACGCTCCCTTGCTCTTCAGCATATCGCCCAAGGCGACGCAGGGTCGCCAACGCTTTCGTTCAACTTTAACTTGAAACAACATTAAACCTTCGTAAAAAAATTTCACAAAAATCTAGAGTACGCCCCACTCAACGTTCCGATAAAGTTCATGAAACTGAAATCCATCACTATACGTTGAATTTACAAATCATTTAGCATAATGTTTGTTCTCCATTTGGAAATACGCTATTCGTTGCTTTTCTTGACAATATACTATTATAATTTTCATTTAATGAACCAACTCACGCTTCGTAAAGGTAGTACTAGCGTTGGTAGAATTAAATCATTAAAAAATCTTAATATTAAAAAAAGAATAACATGTACTTATTGTCATTTCACCTTGAAAAAATACTTCACCGGCCATTTTAATGAAATAATTGCAATTATAATTGATGGTGAAATACATTGCGTCTTATGAAGAAAACATTTATTTGCAAATAATGAGCAACTTTTACATCACGAAAGTGATGGAAATTTCCTTTGATTTGTAGTAAATTTTCCGTAGTATCTTTTACATCACTGTAGTCTACTGGACCCCAAACTTCTGAGTAAGATATTTCACTTTTTCCGAGGTGAGATGCATAAATCACGGAACTGTTGCGCTCGGCCGCCATGTTTTTATATGTTCTTGTGCATTTTAAACAAGGTAAGCGAATTCCTGAATATTGTTCGTAGGCTATTATTAACTGACAAATAGAAATGAAATCAGATTTTATCAGCATTATTATTCATATTTTGTGTTTTATGACAATTAGAATAAAATAAAGAAAACAATTATACATCCCAATGATTCGACTAACTTGGAGTGCTTGTCCCACCTAAAAGGGGAATGCGAACCGAAACTTTCAACAGAAACATACCGTGTTTTCAATCTGCATCAATCTTATCATTATGACAGTAAAACTAAAAATACATAAGCGAGAATAGTGTAAACGCGGTAAATGAACGTAAACACAATGAATTCAGAAGTGAGTTGCATACAGTTCGATCGAATAAGCTCAACAAACCCATTTTTGCTACAAACATTAAGATTCATAACATTATAGTTCATAAACATTAGATCTACTTTTAGAGCTCTTATTCCTTCCATACGTGACATTTTTACATTTATGCTCAAGACATGATGTAACTTAGATATAGAGTCGTTATCCTGTGGTCCGTGAATTTGTAATGGAATGATTTTCCCCCTAAACGCTGTTGTTTTCTTTTTGTTATCCAATTTTCACATTTAACCGTTGTCTGCAACGAAAAATGAGGATTTGACTTTTGAAGTTGAGCGTAATATCAATATTTATGGCCAAAAGTTGTATACCAGCATATTCGATACTACAACATGCTATTTTATATGAAAATTCACCCAATATTCGAGTTTAAATTCACTATGGCGAACATATTTGTTGGATAACCATATTTTCAAGTATGCTATATAAAAGTCTTAAAAACACGATTTGATTTTACTTTATCAATACCAATAGGAGGTAAATCTTTTCATGAAATCAGCGATATAATTAAAGAATTTCCTTTCTCTGAATTTTATAGGGGAACGTGCCTTGTATATGCTGTTGCTTTGATTTCATTAGTTTATGTTGCCCGAGAATATTTTCTCACATCAAGAATTTCAGATTCAAAACAATAAAAAGCTCTATAAAATATTTTATAAACTCAGTATGTTTTTAATATATCGAATGATATAATCGAAAAAAGGTTCCAAGTTTGAAAAGAGTATTACATGACACCGTATTCTACTAAGAGCGTGACTCAAGCACACAAAGCTTCCCCTCCTAAGTGCAAATAGCCATATGTCCAGTCTGCCACGAGGAGCGCTAGTTGACACTGGTAGATGACGCTAAGCGAAGGCTCTAGTTTCGCCAGCGGCTACAAGCACACACGTCATTCAACACCCTGACTTGTTTCCAGATCACAAGAACAACTTCTCAAGACATGGGAAGGGGAGAGAATTGTATCCTCTATTCCAGCTTGGATGAAGGAAATATAACATTGTTTATTACATGAAACTAGTACGAATCATGCGTAAGTTAGGCATTCCTGATGTCTTCACACGGAAAACAGAAAATAAGATTGGAATTGAATAAATTAACCATGGTCATGATCAATAAGGATACGTACGGACTCCTACCCACAAAAATTGTGCATGACATACAAATTTAACCGATAAAAGTAAAAAAAGGTACCTTCACAAAGATTTGTTTTTTTTAATTGAATGGAGAAGAAGGTGAATAATAGCGACCTTTCTCTAGGATAGACCTATGGGTAGATGAAAGTGTTGAGTAAGGAAAATTAACAAAATATGGATGAAATTAGTAAGTGGATACGTGCGAATTTTTTAGTTGCGGATATGGAGAGTTGTGCAGGCGTTAAAAATACTTGCTTGAAATTTCCGTTGTTTTAATGTTCTGCTCAGTATAATCGAAACCAGATATAAATAGTTATACTTTCTGAGATTAAATTAAAATAAAACCAATTGAATAAAGTCATAAAATTATTTTATCCAATTTCTCATAGTACTCAGTTTTACTAATTCCAAATAAACTATACTTTTTCGGTCTCTGTACCTTATCATTCACAAAATTCTATCAGATTCCTTTACTTTATACATATAATTATACTTTAAAAATTAGATATTGTGTAATACTTAAGTATTAAATCATCTCTAGGATTGGAGAGAAAGATAAAAAACTATTCTGCAGAAGGTTAGTTACTCAGATACTATTAATCGATAAAGATATATATGACTCATAGTACATCCTGGTGAATTGACACAATACGATAAAACGTTACAATACAATAAAAATTAAAATAATAATCAATTAAGTAAATCTATTCAGTGAATTTAGGTAACACTTAGCTATTTATAGGTGGTACTTTTACTGAACACAATTCTTTCATGATCCAATTCACTCGTTTTTAATCCACAACGTATAACAGAACGAAAGTGAAAAATATTGCATAAAACACACAATTAGAAGAAAATAGAACCAAATATGACTGATTGAAAATTAATATTTACTGTGGGTTACTTAGTAACATTCAAAGGAACACTCACTTCAACATGTTCCTCTACAAGTCTCTGGAAGTGTATGAAGAACGTGAAGATTGAACCGCTTAAAGTACGGGAATACTGGAAGACCTCAAGCTATTTATGAAATTGGTCTAACAATGGCAAATGTATTTTACAACCGCTTTAATTGAACGTAATTGATCTCATAAGGTGGATTGTAATACCAGCCACAAATGAACAGGACGACTTCAATTTCTTCCCACGGTATATTTCTTCTTACGTCACTGCCATTTATCGACACATCTCCTAGCGAATAATTCTTTTGATATTTACTAGTTTTTCATTCTTCACACCTTTATGAGAAATTGCTGGTATAAAAATATGGTTCTGCCCGGGATCGAACCGGGGACCTTCTGCGTGTAAAGCAGACGTGATAACCACTACACCACGGAACCACTTTCCAAATTTTAATACAGTGTTTCTCCGCACAATAAATAAAATTTATATATTTTCAACAAACAAATTACTTAATTATGCATACAATTTATGCACTCCTGATCCAAACTGAAAGGGCTAACTCAGATTGCATGATTTTAGCATCAATATGAGATCAACTGAGCAAACGTTCTCCTTATTTCCGCACTATTCGAAAGAAAATAACCATTTTGATGGAATATTATATAATCTGTGTGACTAGAAAAATTTTGTTGTATGAAGTCAACATTAAGTATAACATTTTTATATCATTACAAAAAAATAAAAATAAACAAAAGCAAACAACATAAAATAAAATGCAATATTATATAACATTCTTATAAATAAAATAATTTTGATATCATTTAATTTTTAATATCATTTAATTTTCCAACAAAATCTTAATATTTTAATTATAATAACTTTATATTACACTTTTAAACTGGCCAAAATCAAACTGAAAGTGAACTGCGTAAACATAATTGCTGTATTGAAAAAATAACATTTGCAGAAAAATGTACTAATACTAAACTTCAAATGTTTATTACAAAGAAATTATACTCGGGAGTAAAGTACACTGGACATCAAAACATTAATGAGTTTTTCACTATACTGAGGTCAGAATCAAACGTGACAATTTCAGCCAATAGTGCCATTCAAATTAATATAAATAATAATGGAAATGTTTCTTGGTACCGACTATGACATGAATGTTAAATGTATCATTCCAATTACTGCCACCCTCAAATTTCCTGTTTAAAATGTCACAAATGAGTATTTGAATAGTATCTAAACGTAATTGGGCTAAATAACATCGTATAGAATATGATTCTGTAAATATTCGTTGTGTATATATCAAATGTTCGTTGTGTACGTAGAAAATGGAGGCTATCAAAATTTCAACAGTTAAATAAAAATGAATAATTTCTATTCGCACATATTAGGTGGTATCGGGTAATGTTTGAATATCAGATTTCGATACGTACCATAACCTCTCTTCACTTAATCTTCGCCTAACCAAAATAGCTCGTTGCACAGTCACTTTCCTTACCTTCACTTTCGTCAGCGGGAAATCATACTTCCCGCATGATTGTGTGGAGAATCTTGTAATTCGTTGTGAATGCTGTCTTTTGTATCAAGTGCGCGTAAGTTTCATAACGGAGAGTAATACGAAAAAATTCGCAAAAAGCTGCAATGAAAGAGTGTCAAGAGAAATAATGAATATGGAAAATAGTATGAGAAAGGAAGATGTTACTGAAAATGCATTACATATTGTGCTGGAAGTATATTGAAAATATATGACAAGCGCGTACATCCATTAAAACTTCCTTTCATTCGATTCGCATGCATAAACTCAATAAAAAATTGGCAAAGGGAAAATATCTTCGTTAACAGGGAACCATGAGAAACTCGCCCGCCGATAAACCACTATTTTCGTATTGAAGAAGTCCTCCAAACATATGGTCTCCTATTTGTCTCCACACTTTATTTATGTCAGTTCGATGTTTCAATCCTGTAAATTTATTGCATTATTTAAACATTACATTATCTATTCATTAAGTAAAATTATTACCTTTGTTACATATTGTGAGAAATAATACAAGTTTTAGTATTTCTGAACATTTGACAGAAATATAAAGAGCCGTATATTTTCGGAGTTTTAGACAATTTGAAAATGGGCTTCTTGTGACAAGAAGCGCGCAGTGTGGCAAGCTGGTTTCAGCAATTTTTGGGAGGAGGTCTGCTGTGTTTTAAAATAATGGCAATAAAGGATAACACGAGGGAATTCACGCACGATTTCAGACGAGGTTGAGGAGTAAAATAAATATTGAGTGGTATTTCGTAAACCCGTGGTATGGACACGAGAAATCGTAATTTCTTAAGCCTGAAGAGACGCAAAATTAGCTGTTCTCGAAAAGTGGCGTGTGTTGAAAAATGAAAGCCAGTTTTAAACAATTTTTGAAGGGAGAAGGTGATACGAGAAATCTTAACTTCATCGGTTCGGAGAGACGACCAAGATAACTGTCTTTAGGAAATGGGACGCGCTGAAATATGTACACATGTCCTGGCAATTTTGAGAGGAGATGGTGGTATGTTGCGAGACGAAAGAGGAAAATGGGGGGGGGGACATATTTAGAAAACTTTGACTTATTCGAGAATATTGTCGTGAATATGAGTTGTAATAACGTTGAGAACTAGTCAATCAACTCAGTAATTAATGTATGATGAACATTCTGAATCTACTTTGAGTGGCGAATACTACCATTTTGAGAATGAGTGAGATACTTGCGTATTCATCAAGCTTTGTTGGAGATGGTTCGGACCAACTTCAAATACCACACACGGGATTCGAATCGGGCGCAGACGGTGCCAGAGCAGCGAGACGAAGAGTGGGGGGGAGTCTACTCTTTCTGGAGCTCGATGACATCCCATGGCGTTTTGTTCCTGAATTCCACATAACTTATAAGGTAATTCGTAAATGCGCCATACACTCATGGTACCTGGCTCGCGCTATTGCGTGCGACTGAATTGTTCCCCAAGTAGCCAGCAAAGGACTATTTCAAAATTTTGAAATACTTTTGGGGGTTCGTTACACNNAGGGTGTCAGAAGTGTACAGTGAAGACACTGACCACAGATCGCTAATACAGTCACTGCAGAGAACCACACATCGTATTGAAGATAGCTGAATGAACTTCAGCGCCTCAAGGATTGCAAATTTTTCAGCAGTGTACACACTGCAAAAGGAATGGAGGCGAAAAGAACGGGTGGCACTATGGCAGTGGAAAGCAGCATCAACGGAATTATTCATTGCTGAGCCATCAGTGTATATGAACATATGATCCAAATAGAGGTTTTTATTTCTCCGAAGTGCTGTTGGTACACAACAGCTGGAGTGTCTTTGTTTGAAAGTTTAGACAACCGAAAGTCCATGGTTGGTTGCATGATGGACCAAGGTGGTGTGTGAGAGTGTGGGTATTTCACTGGGGGAGGTAGTGTGATGACGCTTTCCTCTAGCAGTTGTTTAATACGGACACCCGCTGGGCGGGGTAACGAATATCTAGCAGCGTAAGATGAAATAAATTTCGGAAAATGTAGGTGTTGCCGAGTGGGGTAATTTGAAACCCCTATCAGTTTCACTTCGTAAGGTCCAAGGAGAATATCACGTCTCTTGTTAAGAGATGGTTCACCAGCGTCTACTAATAAGCATTCTATTCGACTAGTGCGGATAGCACCTGTTGCAATGCGGACTCCTGCATGATGGATACTGTTAAGGGTCCTGAGTGTCGACGGTGATGCGGAGGCGTATACAATACAGCCATAATCTAATACAGACCGAACGAGACTTCTATACAGACGAAGAAGGCAAGTGCGGTCTGCGCCCCATGATGATGCGCTTAAGCAGCGAAGGAGGTTGAGGAAAGAGTTACAACGGGATTGTAGTTTTCGGACGTGATTGCGCCAAGAGAGACTTCTGTTTTACGTTTGCAATACTATTATTAATTCTGTAATTATGACACAATGATAAATCCCTGCAAATCTTTTTTTTTTTCAGGGCTTTTTCCAACAGATGAAGTTTTTCGTTTGACAGTTACAAGAGAAATAAAATAGTTTAAATATAGCTCAACCGAATGTATCAGTGCTTATTATTAATAAATTCAAGTATGTCCCTCCCCTTTCTCAATCATAAATTACAGATTCAAAAATAACATATTTTACACTTCTTAACCAATAATTCAAATTTTATAAGTATGATATTCATAATTAAATCAGAAGAAGCGTTTCTATTAAAAACAAATAATATTAATCGTAAGTGAAGCATATTCCTATCTACTTTCAAATGTTTTTCTTTCGTGGTTAGGAACAAAATGAATTTCTCTGCAATTTTTGAGCAAGGCCCTTGAATAGAGTCGAGTAATTAGAAACATACGCATAAAAGACAAACAAGATTGTTTGACGCGGAACTAATTCATGAATTTCTGTGCAGTCTACAGTCTGAGGCTTGAAGTTCCTGCTGTAATAATGAAAGCATTTTTGGGTGTGTAGGCAGGCGCGCTGTGTGTTCGCATGGATTCATAAAGCTGTAAACCGCATGGATTCATAAAACTGGGCGGTTGAATAACATGAGATGAAAAGAGTGTAATTCGTTAAGTAATTTGAATAAAAATGTAGTTTTGGAATTTATGACTGGAATACCATTTGTATCCAGTTCCAAATTACATGAGATACATACTTGAAATGTTATGGTTCCGATTTTAACTTCTCACAACCAGTAAACCTATATATTTAAAATACATAGTAATTATTAACTTTGTATTATGTTTTTTACATATTTTAACACCTGGACTGTAAATACAATTACTTCACATAAATAAAAATACATGAGTTTACTTTACAGAGTCAATTGCAAGGACGAAATAAAAATCTCTAAATAAACTTAATGTGATACATTTGACAATCCATTCACCATAAGAAGAGTAAATAAATTTACGAAAATGTTTTTCGAACAACATTAACTAATTTTGACCTCTAGCTTCATCCTATTTTGAAATAAACTTCGAAAAGAAAAGTCAGGTGGTCCAGAGTTTATTTACGTTTGTTCAGTAGTACAGAGTCGAAAAACTAACCAAAATAAAATCCACAATTTTACTTTTACCAACCTAACGTGAAAATCTATTTCATGTCGTGTTGGTAGTTGAATATCCAAAACAATAAATGACACCACGAGATATTTTAAGATGTTAGACACACTTGAAATAATATTTTTCAGTATATTTAATTATAATACGACTCGAATATTTCCTCATGGGATGCAAACAAAAGTTATAAATGTCTGATTTACATTTTATTTTTCATGAAGTTTAGGGTAAAAAAGAGTATATTTCGCGAAATTACAGGGTCGTATTTACAACAAAGTTCTGATTTAAATATGGACAATTTCTGAATTACAAGTAATCTTCAATGTCATTTAAGTGTAATTATTTCATTAAATTCGAGATAATTTAAATATGTCATAAATAAACGTACAGTAGAACTTCAATTACCCGGATCAATGAGTATCGGAACCGATCCGGATACTTGAGTTTGCAAAAGTACGATTGTTGTTACTAATGACTAAGAAAATTATTGTTGAGAAACAAACAAAAACTAACTGACAAGTTACACATATATTATATAATTTAGTGACAAGAGAGCTATAGTGTTTACAGTTAGCTCAGTTCAATAAAAATAATATTTTATTGTACGCTGAATAAAAAAAATTCTTCTCTGTACTTCCTAAACCGATACTATGTACGATAGCTGAGTACTCCTTACCCAACACTAATTTCCTTTAAATCCCAATTTTTTTTCTCCCATCGATCCGGACAATTGCCAATTTGGATGGTTGGCGTTCCTATATTTGCACATCTTTATATCTCTTTGCCCCATCATAAATTAATTTTGAGATACATTAATGATACAGTTATTTTAAATTCCAGATTTTCCACAGGTCACTTTAATTGAATATTAGAACTCGTAATCTCAGTTCTCGTGGCGACGACACAAACAACGCACCACAATCCATTCACAGCGACGTGAGCGGAAGCGATTGACCAAGTTTTATTGAATTATGGTTGGCAGCTCTCGCATCGTTTACCGTTCGTAACCGCAATGGGGAAGAAAACCATAAAATGGAAGGGTGAGGTACAAGCTGCGATCATGAGGCATACACGGCGTGTAGGACGACGGAACATTCAGAGGCCATGTTTTCATCCATATTGAAGAGACAGGTCTCTCTCCCTTGGTAGAAGGAGACGGTTAGAAGCTTCCATTTCCATAAATCGTAATAAGAATATTTTATTTACTCATATCTATCTATCAATCTATCTATCAATCTATCTATCAATCTATCTATCAATCTATCAATCAATCTATCAATCAATCAATCAATCAATCTATCAATCAATCAATATATCTATCTATCAATCAATCTATCTATCTATCTATCTACCTATACCTTTAATTTACCCATTCTGGCCCGGGTTTTCCCGTCCTGGCACGGGGTTTTCTCCGGTTTTCCTTCGGCTAGAGGCGGATATTTTTAATAAAGACTCGCTAGACTCTTGTCTAGGGCAGCATCTATTGAAATAATTATTCGTGAATTTAGTGTTATTTAATAGTTTCGATTTATCAACAATACTTTTCGAATGATTTATAGTTTGATAATAATACGTACTTGTGAAAGGATTTCTTTTTGTTTTATTAAATACAATATTTGTTAGTATTATACTATGACACGCGCCGACCTATTTTTTATCGTTAGGAGTATGTTGAAATATTAAATCTACCTCTGCCTTAGGGCTCTTGATTGGAATTGATGGAACGGTCCCTTGCATGCTTCCGGAAAGTAAAATTAGTTTATCCTCGACATGGTCATACGCAGTTTGTAACTGTTTTTTTGACAACAAAATTTATTTAATATATTATTAATATATGTTTTTAAATTGTCCCAGTGTTTATACAATATAATCATGGCGATATAAAATAATGTGTGTCTTAAAAAAACTTGTCTCATCTTTGTAAATGGGTAATACACACGAATAATAATTTTTTTGTTAAATTAATTATTAAAATACAAAAAAAAAAAAAAAAAATAGGAACTATTATTTCTCAGTATTATTAAGGTGATATTTCTGACTAGTGATCAATCTTGTATCAGTTGTGAACTTAATCGCATTCAAACCCGTTTCATTCCGGATTTTCTTAATAGTACGTGGATCGAAATTGAAGGGACAGTCTCTTGTTCGCAAGGTAGAGAAACAGATTTTTGATAGTTAATTAATGTATTTAAAATAACATACGCGTCGAAACCAACTCAGTGCCACAACATACAAAATACAATAAGGCCTCTAAAACGATCTGTCTCAGAAAAGTCGAAGTTTGTTACAGGTTTGTTTTAGGTTTAGTCATTCCTTTTATATTCATATTATTATCATCACTACTATATTAAGAATTATTATTACTCAGTGACGAGTATAATAGTAACAGGGAGGGCTGAAGAAGACTAGGATGCAAATGTGAACCTGCGGATACACATTCTCAAAGTGCACCAGATTCCCAAACCACTGCCACATCGCATGCCGCTGGCAGATCCAGGGGACGATTGTCCACACCGTCGGATTGAAGGTGTGTTTGTGTGTGAAAAAATTTAAAACTTGTATACATGAAAGAAATTAATTTTAAGGATTTCAAATCCAACCTTTAATCCTTTCTCTGAATGTACTGAATATCTGAATACTCGTTTTTTCAATGGTCTTCGTATAATTTCACCTCCCTAAATTTCGACTCAAATTTTCTCATTCCATTTCCTTCCTTTTCCCTCTCAGTCCTCAGCTTTCCGACGCTGCTGCCATCTGTCCGGCGAGAGATAAATCGTAAAGGGGAGCAATTTGTAATAATTGTTGCGTCAGAGCGGCCTCTGCAAATGGAGGCCGCATAAATCAAGACTACAAATGACGACTGTTGTGTTGTGGCCGTATGCGCGCTTATTAATGCAGCGTCGGAGAAAAATGCGTGTTTATACACGCGACAGCGTCTGCACAGCACTTACAAATGAATGGCCATGTTCTGGAATGGAGATGGTCTGTGTAATAAGATTTAAACACTACATACTCTGTTTCCAAACACGCGCACAGACTTAGTGTCTCTGCAGAGATTTCTAGATTTTACGAAGTAGTCTCATAAGAATTTTCAACAAAATTGTGCGATAAAAGTTTTCTAAAATCAAACACTTCTATCAAATTCTAGTCTCATAAGAATTTTCAATAAAATTG
>NNCF01126978.1:1012625-1023246 GCA_002313205.1 Laupala kohalensis
TATATATATATATATATATATATATATATATATATATATATATATATATATATATATATATATATATATATAAAGAAACGAAGGATTTCTATGGAGGATTCTCATTTCAGATTCATGAAAGAAAATAAGGTGTTTGTCAGAACGTTTTATCTGCCATTTTCTCAAACACCTTTTATTCCCCAACAGTCCCCAAGCAATAGTATCAGTTATGCATTTATGCATTTATCCGAATATTGCATGAAGGTAGTGAGATGAAACAGTTTTTTATTAATTCTTCTGACTCGTCAATCCATAGATTCATTTCTCATGAATATGGATTAAAGAAATATCACTAATCCAAATAATATAAGAAAAATTAACTCATGTTCAGTACCTTCCAAAATCTTTTCAGACATACCATGAGGTTTCACAAAGAAAATCACTTTCCAAATAACAAGCAGGGTATTCTATCCGTACATTCCTTAAATTGTAGCAGGTAACTTTGTGTAGATAATTTTTCACACAATTTTACAATACTGAATTTCATATATACGGGTTATACGGGTATTTAATTTGATGTCAGGTGGCACGGAAGAAGCCTTCTTTTCAATCTATTCACATTTGGATATTCAGGCAGGAGCGAGATATTTGGGTAAGGTATTGAACCGAGATTAGTCCGGGGTAGTGAGAGAATCTGCATCTGTTAACCTCACCCATTTCGGCCGAGCATTCGGAGGAACCCACACTCTCCCGCTCAACAGTACATTCGAAACGAAAACACAACCACTCCGCTCAAGGATTGTTCAATCTATAGTCGAATTGGTTAGTGAGTACGACTAAGCACTCCTCAGGGCCGAAGGAGCATCCACAAGCGCAAAGGATTAGGACGTTACCCCCATCCCCGCGCCAACCTCATTAGGCATGTTGCGGGATCCAATATTTGCGGGAATATTTATATAGATTTTCATGCACAGAGTTTCCTTAATATCTCTAATTTTATATCTTTATAACAACTTAAATTGAATTTACGTAATATATGGATACTAGTGCTATATCCACAGATAAAGCTACTACTGACAGAAGCTTCTAGATTGCTGACTCAGACCGGCAGTTGGAGGTTTGGTGTGCTTCAAACAAAAAGGGTGTTCGTAGCTTGTAGACGATTCGGATGACGGAGTATTGCGTAACATTGTGAAACCGTCCGTTACAAAGCGGATGACTGATACGTAAGATAATAAGCGGTATGTTACGAAATGTAACAGTGGCGTATAGGACTATATCGTATAATGCCTTCATTGAACTATTTGGAGTGATGTCTGATACCTTTGAGGGAGAACAACAAACAAATTTATATTCCCAATCCCAATGTGATGTTTGCGACACAAAATAGAGAACAGTTCCAACCACGGTATAAAATGACAGATTTTAACATGCCACGGAATTTCAACTACTATTTAAAATGGTTTGGAGAGATAAGAGGTGAAACATATGGGTGTGGCAGTGCTCCAAAAACGGTTGAGCATGTATAATGAGAATGTGAATATTGTGGTGAAGAAAGGACGAGATATCTGAGAGAGATGAAGAGGAAAGAACTAAGAACGGAGATAGCCCATTCCGTGAAAGATATTGGGAATTTCGCACCTTTATTGACGGGGTTTACGAAATCAACGAAGCAATGAAATTGTTGTTGTTCAGTCGTTTCCGACCCTTCGTGACCCCATGAATTGCTGCTCTCCATCTTTCAAACCAATGAGATTGTAGGCAGTAGATTAAAGACAACCAACTTCAAGAAATTATAAGAAAGAGCACAAAATTGAAGATATCGATGTGATTGCCGTGTGATGTCATGATGTATACCTGACTAAAAATAAATAAATTTTTAAAAATGGGGCCACAGATCGGACTATCTTTGAGTGCAAGCGGATTTGTTGTGTTTTCGTTTCCAATGTTCTATTGAGTGGGAGAATGTGGGTTCCATCCCTTGCTAGGCCCAAATGGGTGAAGTTTATCGCTGCAGATTTTCATACCACCCCGCAAGAATCTGGGTTCGATACCGAGTTCTATAAATTAACTCGGTACGAATTTCGTAATTCGTCGGGTACAGCGAAAATAATTCTTTTTTTCGAGGGAGCCATTTCCCAAGACATTTCATTGCAGCTCAGTTTACTCACAAGTGAGAGTTCTCTCTCGTTCCGTTCGCACCTCGTCTCCGAGGATTCCCAGCGTCTCGCCACATCCGTCGCTGTGTAATTGTCGGAGAGGATGATCCTTTCCTTCCCCTTCGGGTCTCGGATCATAAATAAATTAGCACGTCGCCGACGCGAGCTATTTAGCAAGTTATAATGACGTTCCTGCCGCCGCGTTAGCTTCCCGAAATTGAGCTCAGGGGATGTAAGCAGATTACCCCACCCCTCCCTCGACCGCCAGCGCTATGGAGTCTGCACTCCACCGCCAGCTCCAGTCTCCTCCGTCGCTCCACGCGCTTCAATTGTCTCTGCTGACGTCAGCTGTTTCAAGTTAAACGTATGTACGCGATTGAACGACGCACCTGTCATTTCGATTGGGGGAAAAATGATACGAACCAATATGGGTCAACTTAAATATAAAGTGTGAAATACAGTGGTAGTAAATTATTATTTCATACTCTGTGTAAGAATACACTTGTATTATGACACGAGTGTGCGGGAATATGAGAGTCCAGCGGTCGCCTACTTTTTGAAACAAATAAATTCATCATTTTCAATTACGCAAAACATTTTAAGAAATGTTTAAAAAATACATGGTTCAATCAATGGTTGTATAAATTTTATATGATTAATGATACGTGCACCTTGTCCGAGGAGTGAATCTTGTTCAACACGTGATAGGACAATACAAAAGAAATGACTTAATTTATATTTGTTTCCTTTTTGTCAAATATGATTTGAAGATTGTCATTACCAGTGAAATTAATCTGTACTCTCATATCTAAGACTAAGATTTTTTGTATTTTGTGAGTACTAGTTATTCATTTATATGAAAACACAAAATTATAGATTCTTATGGCCCTTGCCGCTTGAAATCTTTAAGAGTATTTGTATTAGAGAGCATATATTTGTGTCATTTTTTAAAATTTAGATTTGAAGAAAACTGACTGGTGTTCACGCGTACGATAGATACCCTTCTCTTATTCTTCCACCCTCCTTTATCCACCCGATGTAGAAAACGTGATGTCACAAACATATTCGGCGTTTCCAGATGAACATCCGTAACGTTCCAGGACATTGGAAGTTCTCCTTGACCCAATAAACAAAGATATTGGGATTCATACAATATATTATGACGAACTAACCATGAAGCAAATTTTTTGGTAAATTAAACAAACATCTTTTTTCTTTTATTTAGAAGATATACTATAAATATTTTCAGAATAATCATTATTATTTTTTTACTTCAATAACCTAGAAAATATTTATTCATGAAAATAATGTACAGAGCAACACATACATAAAATGAGTTGCGTTGAAAATTGTCTTTGAATGGCTAGGTAAATATCAATTTAAAATAAGTGTTTTAAACTAACAAATCAATCACGCCACCTAGCCGGAATATAAAATTTCATTTACACATAAATATACTTTCCATGCAAAGTATGAATCTGTGCTCTCATAACGCATTCATTACACCAGAACCATCGGCAAACTCCGTTTCCAAACCATAATTCGTAACACTACCGTCAACAGCGCTGCTGTCGACAACCACGAAATGTTGCTCTGAACCCCGCTTTGTGGCCAAGGATCCCCATAATATATTGAGTGTCGCTTACCNCTGAACCCCGCTTTGTGGCCAAGGATCCCCATAATATATTGAGTGTCGCTTACCGCACCGCACAGTTTCGGCGGTCAGATAAATGAGAAGAGACGTTGATTTATAGGACAGAGTGATTTAATTCGTCCGATTATATTCACGTTTTGCCGAAGTTATTTATGAAATGTTCACGATGATAATTAAATCGATGCGTAGTAGCATTCTGTGAGGAAGGGGAGTTCTGTTAAAATGATGGAAGCGTTTGTATATCACCAATGAGAAATACTACATACGAGGACGGCATCAAGTGGTCCATATAGACCAGGGAGGAGATAAAACAGGTATGAAGCTATGCCATAAAACACATTCCTAACAGTCATGTTAGTGAATGTACAGATCCAATGGATCGTACACTGGACCTCTATTCCTTCTGCGACCCAATCATACAAGACGGTAGTGGACGGATTGATCAGCCATCATGTCATAGTCGAATAACATCCCTCCACTACTACTCATGCACCAAGGAAAACAAAGACTTCTAAAATCGACAAACGGAAATAGTCTACCCTACTTAGTCAATATGTCGAATTATTAACATGAAATTATGACACAAACCACGAACTTGCGTGAAAATTGAACTTGACTTGTGAGTTTTCTGCATGATGTATTACTATTATGTAAGTATCATACGGAAAATGAAAATTCGACCTCATTTTATATGTTAATATTTTTCATGTTTCGACCCTTCTTTTAAAATAGCGATATCTACACCATTTAATCATGTGTTTGAGAAAAGAGTCGACAACAAGTATTTTTATCATGTATTTGAGTTAAAATGATATATTCAAAGAGGGTGTTACGGGAACGGAATTCAAGTATCCGACCTCGCACTCTCCCTTCTTAATTTTCTTCCATCGTCTAATTTTTTTTCCAGTATTCAACAAGCGTAATTCGAATATCCTGTCAATTTACATGTTTGCTACTATGCAATATGTTAATACTATGCAATATTATTTACATAGCAATAAACATCTACATTTTCATACTAAGCCGGATTAACATTTTATCAAAAATAAATTTATAAAGAGGCGGTAAAATTCTAAAAACTGGATTACAAATTACCACTATGCACTGTCCAAGTATTTCATAGAAAATTCAGTCTATTTACGAATTGATTCGTAAATCCCTTCATTATCATACATAAGTTATCATTATCATACGTAAGTTATCATTATCATACATAAGTACTATTTTTAAACAATACTGAAACAGAAGGAAATGCTCCTTTCCCACTCGTTTCCACCTTAGTAATATTTTCCATCTGAGGTAATTAATTTCCTATAGAGTAATGATTCCTTGTAATGACTCCACATATAATTCCACGTTAAATTAAGTGAGATGTACGTCCATAATTTCAAGAAAAATACATTTGTAAATTACACCAGACATGTTCAATCGGGAAAGAGTAATTTGGCGGATAATAAGTTTTGACAGAAAGGAACATCGAGACAGCTCAAGAGATTAAAATTGTATTTAGTGATGAGAAAGGAAATAAGCTGACAAACAAGTGACGTTTAATTTTTATCCTCAGCCTGGGAATGCTGCTGTTTATAATACATCAAAAAATTTTAATTCATCCGAAATAGAAAAAAGTGTACGTGTGCTCTTGGACAGTCGTAGTTTTGTCGGTCTTTAAGGATCCACATTTTCATCCAAAGGTGACAAAACGCTTTAATTTATATTATGTGTTTCACCCTTTAAATGGTAATTGTTGTAAGACAGATTAACGGTTCCGTATTAGTCGTAATAGCAGGGTATAAAAATAGCTTCACATTTTAACACTGCAATAGCAATTGTTATTTGGAAGGTCGAGAAAATTTACTCCAACATGGTTACTTTTAAAAAATCAACATCGACAATGACTGTAAAAAAATATAACTAACTTTTTCTTCCAGTCTCTTAATAATTTAATTTTTGTGAAGGTATGACCACAGCTGACGACAAAAATAGGGCACGTTAATTATGTAATTCCGAAAAAAATACAAAAATTGGAAATGAAAAATGAATTTTATGGGAGCCTGGAAATGAATAAGATTACTTTATACACATCGTACACAACTTCAACTTTCCTAACTTTTCAAGTATTTATGAATTATTACAAATTTAATGTGACGTGTTAGAGAGATGTCAAACTAGCAACGACATAGTTTTACACTCATTAACATGAAAGTACAACTTGATATTACGACAGCAATTCACTTGGCATGAAATGTGCATCCGATTATTACACACTTCATTCTGTTTCAATAAGCTTAATTCCCTGAAAGCTAATTGGACTGATGAAATTGAACGGATCATTTCCGTCATCCGCGAATCGATTCTATCTCACATAGAGGTTATGGATGCACACTGGATTCCAGCAACGAGACGACATAACCTCTTCTACGAGCGAAGCAGAGCATTTTGTTGTTGAAACCTCCGACTCAGCGATGCGTGAATGGGAATTTTAATTAGCTCTCGGGTTGTAGATTTCTACCCTCCGTAATCAAAACATGAAATTACGGAGAGTTCTTGTTATTACTCTTCCCGCAGGAGTATTTCGAAAATAAACGCCAACGTGAATTTGATTCCTGAAAGGGTTTCGGAATGAGCCAATGATTAGTCACACATGAAAACTTGCATTGAGTAAGTTCTTGTGTGGATGACGTGGATAGTCTCTTGTAGATTATTTCTCCATGTTAAGTACTCATGATTTCTACTATTAGATTCGTACGACGTTTCATGATGCAATTCTTCCTACTAGCAGAATTTGATAATATTAACTAAAAGTTGTTCACTGAGCTATACAAAATAAAAAAATATTATTCATTACTACAAAGTACGAGATCTTGTTCAGATGCAATTTCTAGCTGTAATTCATACGTTTTTCAAGTGGTAGTCAAGAATTTATTTTATTATATGCGTGCACAGCAATGTTTAACCTATTAAGTGTACTTCACCAATAACTGAGTTAACTACAATTTTATAGGTCTTCATTTAATTCTGAGAAATAACATCTCTTCGCACAATTATCACAATAACAATATCATCTCGTAATTTGAATCAGTGGCACAAAAAAGAACCT
Source organism: Laupala kohalensis (assembly GCA_002313205.1). Lineage (NCBI taxonomy): Eukaryota > Metazoa > Arthropoda > Insecta > Orthoptera > Trigonidiidae > Laupala > Laupala kohalensis. The sequence goes on from NNCF01126978.1 coordinate 1,019,515, forward strand.
TCTATATATAAAAAAATATTTTTATAGTTTATGTTTTGAAAGTATGATCCTATCCTGTCAAAATACATCTACATACAAATGGCAATGGAAAAAAACAGAACTGAAGACCTATTTAAACAATAATTAGAAGTATATTAAATAATACATTATTTTGATACAGAATATTAAAATGAAAGAAGAAATTAATTTATCCCAATGTGCGGAGAGGAGTTCTGTAAAGATTCCTGTTTTGTACAGGTTAAAGGATGAGCCCTCAGAGTTGGAATAATACTATAGAAAATACTACTACCATTGTGAGAGCTTAGTGGTTGAATCCTTCGTACAAATTACGACGATGAAACGTTTATTTAGACACAAAACAACAGGGTTAATGGTTTCCTTCTCACTTGAAATGATTAACATTAGTGTTTGTTTATACATCAGACAGGTCACCAACGAAAGACATTGCAACGAGGAATTCATGAAACATTCTTTTATCATTATCTTTACAACTTTAAAAATAAAAAATTGAATTTTTATGATCACTCAACGTAAAATCTACAGCACGCAGAAACGAATGAGCAACACTTAACACTGAAGAAAAATTTGTGTTTCGTGTATATTGTAATAAAAATTTTCTAGATCATTCACAAAATATACAAATTCCGATAATTTAGCACTGCGGAGACTTAGGCCAAACTATCGCCGTTCACCATTTTTCTATTTTCAACGTTTCACTCGCCTGGGTTTACGCTGAGCGATGTTTATACTGTTTTACGAATTAATACAATAAACAATTCGTAGACGAAGAGCAACAAGAGGACAAAAAATGAAGAGACTCAAGGGAACGTGAGATGCACCGATTTCTTCGTGGTGCAGTCTAAGTAAGGCTATATAAGACAACACACACAGAATAGAGAGTAACAACAAATGTATTTTAAAAGAGAGAAAAAAAGATAAATAATTCTGGTAGAAGCCTTGGTCAAGGAACAGTCATAGAGAAAGAACTGTAAATAAATAAAAATTAAGAAAGCAATTCATTTCAGGATTTTTATATTATGTCCGCACAAAATGTATTTTGTAAAATTTCATTTCCATAATTCGGTTTCCACAACCAATGCGACGTGTATTGGTCGGATGGAATTACCTCGGACGAAGAGAGGGCACAGTGGAAATTCCGTAGGAACATGCTGCGCCCTCCGGTGAGGCGTGGACCGCGTCCTCCTTCCACGATGAAACAACCCTCATCTCGCGCACGGCATATTGCATGCATCTGGTCTTCTCATTTCATTCCAAAAGCCCTAGAGGCATGCGTGCTGTATCCAGATTTTCACTCGCCAGTTTATGAGTATGTTAGCACATGGGAAGGAAGAAAATAGGACAGAAATTAAGTTAGAAAAATTTCAGTTAAGTCGACACACGTGTCTTTATATCGGAGTTTCTTTTTACATTTATTTTGAGAGAACTTCGTCATTGTTCCAACACTGAAATTTCAGTCAGGAACATTGAAATTTCGTGTAAAAAATTTAACCCCGACATCTTATTTTCTGAGACGCGTATGAGGGAAAACAAAAGTTAAATTAAAAAAATAAAAGCAACACAATAAAATACCCAGTAGTAAAATCCACATATCTCTAAAAAACTGGCAATAAATAATGAGGGAAAAATTAATATCTTCATTTGCACCGAAAGTAAAAACATTTTTATTTTGCATTGGGCACCATTTAAAACTAGACCTTTCAATTTTGGATAGAACGAAATAGGTTTAGATTGGTAAATTTTTCATCGTATATATTAAAATACAATTAATGTGTAAACGTTCAAATTTTTGACGAAATACAAAATTGTGTCATTTTGTAAAGGAATACAACGTTGCCATAATTCAGGAAAATTAGACACTTACCGCATGCGTTTTCGTAATGCTTTAAAATTATATTCCTTAAATGCACATTTACTGCTTGTATACAGGGACTAAGTCTGTTTGCGGATGTAGCACGAAACATCTCCGCGGAATCCTCTTAAAAAAGCAAACATATATTTCTCCTTTAATAAATACTCTGTGCAATGAGAACCATTTCATGCTGGAGCTTTTACTCACATGTATCTTATATCTCTCTGCAGATTTCCGAGTTCAAATACAGAAGATTTCTTTGAAAATATTCATATATGCTTCTATTACCATTAGACTAACGTTCGTGGTAAATAATAATATTATTAGTATTAATATTATTTATTCGTATAGATGGAATATCGTCGGGTGGCAGAAAATAAAATACAACTAAAAACACAAAAATAATACAAACCAACAACACTTACTAGAAAAGAATGAACCAGCTATATGGAGTTAGAAATTCAATAAAACTAAATTACATAGACACATATGAGGTAAGTGGGCAAGTTAATACATCTAGTTATCTAAAAAAACAAGGAAAAATAATAAAACGTAAAAGTTAGGGAAACAAGATAAAACAAGAAAATATTTTTATCGACATCAAGAAAAATACCATAGCTTTCAGAAAAATAATAGTTTGTGTGCCTTATAATCACTAATGAAGTGGATAACCCGGGTGATGAGTCTTCGTTCTTATTAAGTATCGATGGCAATTTGACAAATACTAAAATAAAATAAAAATTGGAACACTCTGGATACTCACCAACTATTAATCAATTTAATAGTATACAGTTGGACGGAAAATTGAATCTAACTAATATTCTGTATGAATCAATGTTCGGTTTTATTTAGATAAACCTATCTTAATACCTGAATAACATGTCACACACTAATTTCCCCACATCTGTAAGTTGTAGGCAAGTTTCACTCGGTTTCATAAGTAAACATACAAAGTAAACAGGGGATCATAACAGTTATGAATAGAAGATAACAGTATGAATAAAACACATGATATCATACAATGGAGTATTATCAAATAACATACTATTAGGAATATTGTTTATTACTTAGCCAAAATTTTCATTCGATGACTAGAGAAGTCAAGTTACGTCCTTTTGAAATAAATTAGTCTTTTCTTGATGTAATTTTTAATGTTTTGGAAGAAACGGTGAAAGATGAAATAAGAAGAAATCTCAGACACATCAATGCTCGTAAGTACCTCATTTGTATAATTTGCACCATCATGTTACCAGTAAAGGAACGAAAAAATTAGGAGATATTTGCGTTTCAACATATACGATGATGATAATCGGTTGATCCCTAACAATAGCTGCCAGGTTCCTCTTTCACAGCGTTTTATAAAAGCTTCGTTCAATAATTTTGTTAATTGCTCTGTAAGACTAGTACTTTCTAGGTGGCCGTCTAGAATTACATTATGCAAAAATTTTCATCTTCTTATATCCTCCCTCTCCGCAATAACGCATATGTAATGATACCTCTTACTACTCTCCAGAAAATACGTGTCGCGTTCCACATCCCATCTTCCGAAGAAAAAAAACTTTGTAGACTTCGAGGGAACAAATTCTGATACATTGACTTAATTTTTTGTTCCTCATTGCTGTCCTCTGATCAGTTCGGTATATATTATATTACAGCGACAAACTTAAAGTTTGAAATATATATAATAAACACAGTAGTGTCGCTTTATTTTCAAGATTTCCGTAACTATAAAATAAAACGTTTTAATTGAAAATAGATAGAAAACACATAAGTTCTCACAAATTGGACGAGATGTTTCGACTGTCGCCATAATCTTTTTTTATTTTTTTATTTTATAGATTAACTTTAAAACTTTATATATA
>NNCF01126978.1:1024068-1042369 GCA_002313205.1 Laupala kohalensis
AATAATAATAAAGAAAACAATTGTATATCTCCGTGATTTGACTAAGTTGGATCAAGTGCTGGATCCACCTAAATACACAGCCTCTGTGGTACTACAAGAACGGTAGAAAAAATGCTTAGAAACAATGTTATATTAAAAAGTAGGACATGTATAATCAATTCATAAAATGTTGAATATTTGTTTGGATGTTTGAAATTTTATTCGAAAACGCAAATCAATAGGTGCTTTAAACGCAGAGCTTGCATTTTTTCGTGAAAGCACTATGTAAATAATAGCAGTTCACTGAGGATTGACGTCACCCAAACGGGTCGATGGAATAGAATGGAATGTATATGTAATATCGTCAGGAGCTAATAAAGTTTTCTTTCTCATCTGTATTTTTTTTCAATTATAATGCGTCTATATTTTTTTATTTGTTGTGATGATTTCGAAAAATGATGTTGATTGATTGGAGGAGATTTAACTCAATTTAGATTAAAATAAAAAAGAACATAACAAAGAATCTGCCATACGAATCTCAAGTACTGGGCTATACTAGTCCCACTCAATTTTCGTTCACGTACTATGGGTCTATCAATGGATAAATCATGGATAAAAGTTCTAGAGACAAATTAGGGAAGGATTAAGATACAAAGAAGACACGAGTTTGTTCATATGACAGTTGGGTCTGAACTAATGCGCTCTCGATTAAATAGTGCACCAGAGTACTCACATAAAAACCATATTTCCAAAGTCTAGTTGATGTTAATCTACGTTTCCCGATAAGAATTATACATTTTGATACTGGCAGTCTGATTTTTTAAATTATTTGTAGAAAAAAGAGAGAGTGTGATTTTTTACGTTTCTTGATAAAAAACATTTATAATATGGGAAGTATCATAAATTAATTGAAACCAATTCATTAAGAATTCATTAATTTAATTATTAATTTTAAATTTAATTTTTTTATTGATACAAAACAATGGTTAAGAACTAAGATTTTCTGTTGGATAGTATAATGTTGAAAAAATTGGTGTCGTAGGGCAAGCTATCGTTCGAATGAAACATAGTATTATTCTTCAAACAGATGGCGATTTTAACTGATTAAAATGTAACTATCCGATTATATAAAATGAATTCTTTCGTTCCGAAGTATTAAATACGTGAGTAAAAATCTTTCGTATGAGTCTTCTGGGTCACTTTCTATTCAGGTTCGAACAGGACGCGCACAAAATTTCTTGTCCGACAATTCGGTAGCGTAGTGTATAGTGGCACCGTCTACGTATGTAAGTGGGAGTCGTATGTAAGTGCTCGTTGGGCCGAGGGGAGTGATGTTTTCAACTGGTGTTTCTCTCACACCAGACGTATCGGATTGGTACCTTCACTCTCTCACACGCAATCCAATATGTTTTCCTCCATCCCTCCGAAACAACCTTCCTTGGATAATGTAGTTCAGTGGAAGAGAAGGCTTCGTGGTCTGAGCCTCGCCATGAGAAAGTAATTAATTTATCACGTATTTCTAAGCTACTTTGGAAAAGGACATTGATGATTTCAATCGAGAGTCAATAATAAAAGAATACTTGTGATATCATTACTTGAATAAAGATCAGCCGTCAATGGCTTTGTCAAACCAAGCGAACACACATGACAACGTTTGCGCTTCAGTTTAAGCGAAAACCTTTTCAAGGAATGAACTTTCACACTCGAGAAATATTAAATTAAATATTTTTTCCGATGTACCTCACAAAAATATTTACATACAAGTTAATGACATACGAATAGACATCCATGAAATTCTCATGTTAGCTAATAGTGAATTTATGTTAGTTCATACAACTTCACATTTCACTGTTATTCGTTAAATACATCATTGTAGCTTTAATTACTTCGTGACTTAAACTTGTCTTCGAAATTGCCAGGCAATTATGTAGGGACGGGTATCCCGGAGTTACATTATTCTTGTTGGATAAAATAATAATTCAATTTGACATGCTATCTTTTGTAAGTTATTCCAGGTTACCTCGCCCAACCAAATGAATTATGTTATACAATTATGGGTATATTTTTAACCTATGATCTTTGAAACTAAAAGGGTCGCAGATTTCGAGTTTTTCTATTTGAAGCTGAATAATTCCATATAAAATACAAGTAAAGTTAAATAAAATTTCTTAAACAAATATTATATTGGATGTGAACCAATACTACTCTGGTTGTACCACTTGTGAAAACGTTTAGCAAGAGCAGCCACTCATAGCCGTAAATTGCGTGAAAACACCTCGAAGGGACCTAAAGCCATTCATTTTGTAATAGTAAGTGTAAAATTGATTTACAAGAATACAAGAATATTTATATTCAATTGATATACAAATATTTTTTCCTGTTCTGCGTAACCCGATGGAACAAATTACACGAATGAAGTATTATACTTGTGACCATTAAGAGATGTGCCAATGATATTAGATTCCTTTTACTTCATCTTTCACTTTTTCCTTCACGAGATAGCAGCATTTAAGAATTACATCAAGAGAACAAGCTACTTGTCTCATTTATTTGAAAAGAATATTACTTGACTGCATGAGTTCCAACAAATGACAGCTCTGACGCATCTGCTAAGTAATAGACAATATTCGACGAGAATAAAAAATATACAAATGAGTTATGTGATGTTCATTGTGATTTATTATTCATAACTTTGATGTCCCGTGTACATTAAATATGAAGCCGAGTGAAACTTGCCAACAACTAGCAGATGAGAGAAAGTAGTATATGACATACTATCTAGATTTAAAAAAAGAGTCTCGCTAAAGTAAAGTAAACGTTCATATTATGGTAGAGAATGGTTCATATTAAGGTAGTTTCGTTCAATTTCCTGTTTTGATTAAAACGCACAGGGGCAACTAAAATTTAATTGTCGTTTATATATTATGACCCAAGCGAAGCACTTGGGATGTCTGTTCAGTACACTTAAAAACAAACTAGCGTGGCGGGATGTCAAAACGCGTTTAGAAATACCGACTAGATTTGGTAGAAAAGATCACTTTTTCAATATTCGCGAAAGGAAACAAAAAAACAGACGTAGGAAAATACTTGTTTTTCAATATATCAATCAGGGACTGGAACAATTTGCCTGCGGACGTCGTAGGAGCTCTATCGGGCTCAGCAACCCCTCTTAAAATCATAAACGCTGCAAGGAAAGGGGAGCAGACAAATTAAAAAGGTTAGGCAATTTCTTGAATAAGAGGTGCGTTAGTGTAAATGGGAAAATAGTGGAGTGATAATAGGTAGTGAAGTGATACGAGGGAAATGCGTGATTTAGAAAGGGAGGGAACGGAATTGTGAAGTGAAGAGCGCGAAAGGGGTAAATCGAGTGTTTGGGCCATCAGCTCAATAAAATGATCAAAAAGTAATTATCAATTTTTTTAGATGTTTCAGGGTAATTTTTTTATATTTAATACTTTAATATTAGTTCAATCATTTATTTAACAATGTTTAATTCCAGTTCTCTGTGATATGAATTTTTGTATTTTTATTGTATTACCTTATATTCTGCCACCTACTACGATCTGCCCATTTGCAGTTAATAAATATTATTATTATTATTAGAACCAAATACAGAGAAACCGGAATCAGCTAGTATATATAATTCCTTGATCAATTGTTCACGATTAGCCCCGATGTACGGCACCAGCTGGCTTCGATAAGAAATTACCCGCCATGTGGTTCTGGCATCGCTTCGGACAGGGTGCTGGTGTTGAGCCAGCGAACGGGCGTCGCGTCGTTTACCAAGTTCTCGGGTGTCCCACTCGCCTCCGGATATTGGGTGAGCGATCAATGGAGGAAAACTGACGCCGCGGAGACAAGAGAGACTCTTCCTTTCCCTTCCACCTCCTTCATCCCTTACTTCTTCGTATTAGTTTCGCTTCCGTCCATCCCAGGGCAATCTCTGACGCAATTTCCTCCATATTTCCAGAGTCAACATGTATTCACTAGATATGGACTAATATTTTTTAGAGTTACAACTACACGTAATATTTACGATTATTATATAATTATATAGAAAACAACTTGAATTTGAACTATTAAAAATATAAAAGTTTCTCTATAAAAAGGAGATCATGCTATATCGCCTTTTCATCCAAAACATCTTTATTCTGTGAATTTCGTTCAAATTGTTGGAGACAATATCGAGAAAAGTTCCATATATATGCATACGTATATACTCACAATAATAACTCGCTTAATAGTATAGAAGTACTAATAATATATAAGTAATAAAATAATAATGTAATACAGTAGCTGATGAAGTACTACAAATGATCGACAAAAGTCCTAATTTAATAACTAAAACTAAGCAGAGATCAGTTATCAAGATAGGCCATATTTTGAGACAGGCCATATTTTGAGACCAACGCCATCTCTATTGAGGTCCTCCAATGGGAAACACGAATTAAATAATGGAAGATATAAGCTAAAGATTGCACGGATTTGAAGAGACTTACTAATTCTCGAACATCAGGTGAAGGCGCTGCAAACCAATCGGAAAATTGACATCCAAAAAAAATCAGTTACGAGTATTATTATTAGAACACCCAGCATTACCCTTCCAGTTTCTTCTATAAAATTAGAGTTCGTACTTAAATTTATGTACCCTGTTAACTCTGCAATGTACANCGCAATGTACACGGATTCAACAATTGTTCGTTAGGAAACTAGTCGCAAACTATTGAGTAGCGAAACTGTAAACAATTCGACGTATCTTTAGCCATCAAGTAGACTTTTGTTCTCCTTTGAATCCTCGACGTCGACACCCAAGAAATCCATTGTTCTCGCCAAAAATGTCTTCTTCACCTGTACGTAATTTACGACAAATCTGTGATCGACTTGATGATGTAAAATGTCTTCATTGCCATGTAAGCTTGATTATCGTATGCTGCCACCTCACCCACGAGTTGTTATAATATCTAGTGGACACATTAGTAAGCTTGTTCGCTTCCAGTGGAACTTCCATTTGCAATACTACAAAATATCAAATTTTCATACATTTACTTTTTTCCCATAATTGTCTATCATATCTATCAATCATATTTATCTATCTATTTATCTATCTATCTATCTATCTATCTATCTATCTATCTATCTATCTCACCATTGCGTTTTCCTATTCCTCCATCGTAGTGCCTGTCTCTTATACACATCTAGATGTGTATAAGAGACAGGTATTGTCNTTCAACACAAATTATTGTTATTATTATATGTTTATATAATATTAAAATAGAAATAATGAAATATAAATATTATAGATCATTAATTACAATGGAATTTTGAATACTACAGAGTTGTTTCCGCATTATTTCGCTTTTCGAGTTGAAGCAGACTCCCGAATAAAATTATATTTAATAATTCTAAAGATGTTATGCAAGCGCCAAATTCAATTCTATACAGTCTGCAGTTAATATTGTAAACATTTCCTCCAATCAATTAAGCATCTCCCCGCCTCCTTAAATCGCTGACTCTGAAAACGCATTGCGATTTCAAGATAATCAGCGTAGGATAGCTAAGTTAATTACGACTGAAACAAGATATTCCGATGAACGTGCGGTTTTTATTAGGGGCAATAAGTATCATTCTACCCTCACAGTCATTCATTGTGGAACTTCGGTCCAACTTGGTACTAACTGCCCAGTTTGATTGAATGAATAGATAAATCACTTAATTGATTATAAATAATCTAACTGATTCTTACTGTTTGCCAGTTGGCGCAGAACAAATACATAAAACTTTAGTGATCCCAACTCATATCCCATTATTATAATTGAACATATTTTCAAATCAAAAGGCAAGTAAAGGTATTTAAGAATAAAATCAACAGGATTTAAACGATAATTTTATATGTTTAACTCACTCATTTTACAGTTTCCAAATAGAGTATAGAAATATTACAAAAATAATGTTTTATAATATCTTCAGATCTTTACAAACTGAATCTAGAGAAATGTATTCTCAAGTTATTTTTCTTGAACGTAGTACTAGCAAGCTACTCACTAGAGGTCCTAACGATCAGGCAAAATTACCCGTACCGCTTACGCATTTTACCAAGATGTTGTCTTCCATGCAATTGAGGGAAGTAAATGGAAAGGGCTCCAAATGCCCCCGGACCACCACAAAAAATAGATATATTTTTCGCGAAAATGTTTTGACAGCGCCAATTCTGTGGCGATCGATCTAAGTGCCCTTCCTTCACTTGGTAGTTTGATTGCTATGACGGTCAAAATATAGCGTGGACGTATACATCGTCACGAGGCTACACATATTATGCAAAAACCAGGTGGGAAATCAATAATATATGTTACTATTTTTTTCAATAATTTTTCGTAAATACAGACAAAAAAATGGTTATCACGCGTAACACGTACATTCTTTTGGGTATAATCCGTCGTATTTGGAGCGTTTATTTTGTATATACTTGTAACGTCGGCGCCAGGACATGCCATCATTTTGCGAAATATTAATATTTCTTTGCATTTTTCAAGCCGGATGCTTTTAATAATCTTACAATAAGTGGTCGGTTGGCGCAAAGAAGGACGTGCGACGAGCTTGGGATTCACCCTAAGCCTTTTCAGTGTTGAGGTATTGTTTGAACGAACACCTTTCACTTTTAAGGAAAGTACGTACAAGTGTATTCGGAGAATGCAGCCGGCGACGTTGACCCACTGGAATTTAGGTGTACCTGAAGAAAAGAAGAATTCTACGAAGTAATGAATGAAGTACGTGCCGAATATAGAACAACGACAAAGGTGCCTGCAAACGCTTCGGTGACGCCCATGGCGGTTTGTCCTCTGCGGCGCAGTATCTGCGTTCCTAGAAGCCAAAGGGGTGACCCAAACTGAGTGTTTGCAAGGTGTGGTGGCGAAGGCGTGGTTATTTGCTAATCACGCGACTTCTACTATATATTGGGAGGAGTGAAGATCCTAGTCGATTCTTTACGAGGGAATGTAGAGATCCGTCAGCACTGAGATGTGACTGAGCTAAGACTAGGTCGCGGAGACCAGATGTTCGTTAGGCTGCTGCGGTAGTCTTAATGAAGTCATTACTAGTTGCGAGGGTCGTAACTAGTATCAGTTAGTTGTTGGGGAAAACAACTTATATTTTCGAAGGATCAGATAACCTGAGGGTTTTTACAATTTAGTTGTCTTCAACTATATTTAACCAAGTGTAAATAATGCTCTCTGACAGCATTATTTGTGTAATAACAGATTATTAGATGTATTAATGATTTTGGGAGTTTGTCTCTGTTGTAAATTCAGATTTCTAGTTAATTTGTAATAAATCATTATTTATTGTTATTACACGTGTGTTTGGTTGCTCGGAAAACCGAGCTGGTGGCAGCGACAAAAACTACCATAGGGATTTTGGTATTTATGTGGATCCCGCTTCTACCAAAGAAAAAATAACATCGCATCAGGGCTTGAGATGAGATGTTACAATACTCCATATTTTTATTATTTGTCATTTACAATCGTTTCAATAGTATACCTTAAATTTGGATATAATTTTTTTAAAGCACTATGAATTGCAACATTAAATACCAATCACGCTTTCTCCAATTTTTTTACAATCCATTAAGGCGTATAGTTTTTTGTGTGACCTGTATAAAGTGTTTTTTTGGCACTTAGAACGTTATCCATTTACCACACATGCCTCAATTAATTCACATTCTAAACGTTTGGCGACGATTCCAATTGTGTTTATGAACATGTACATTTGTATGTGCCTGCAAATGATTTAATTACCTCGCTAACTCAACAATAAATGTATGAACCTTGGAAATGCATTTGATTTTTTTTCTCAGCCATACAGAAAACTTCACGGGTGACAAAAGACTATTTGCAATGAGTAAAATTTCATACAGATTTTATTATTTGAATATCTTTCTTAATGAGTTGCAAATCTCTCCGGAAGTTCCTATTCCCCACAGAGTGATCTATATTCCTGAACTGAAAATCTGCGAGTGCAATCTCATAGTGGGTGGCTACGAGAACGGTAATGTCCGCGAAGCATCTTGCTGTAATCTTCCAAGCGACCATGTAATTCCTTATCTCGCCATTTGGGTACTGCACAGACGGATATTATCCTTGGGAAATGGGCTTTATAATGATATGATAAACTTAAGCTTACGATGTTCTCTGCGGTCGGGGTTTCTACGGAATTAATACTATTTCCGAGAAGAGCGTTTCACTCCAAATGTACTATATTTCCGTTTCTTCTGTCACACTATTACTTCGGAGTATGAGAGGGTCAATAAAAAAATATGAAAAAATGGATCAAAGGACTTTGTGTTTCCAATTAATGATTCTTAGAAATGTTTATTTGAACTATGCAAATTCAATTGCAATAGTAATACTTCAACCAAATAATTTTATAACCAAAACAGGCACTTAAACTATGTATGACACACATGGAAACAGTAAGGTAAGTTAATGATTTTGTATTTTTTGTAGGTACAAATACTTTGGAAATGGCGCGAGAAAGAAGAAACACGGTATACAAGTGTACGTGAATTTTCATTCTTATAGTAAATAATAACTTGAATATAAAAAAATATTACATGGATAATTAAACGGGCTATTTTATAAAACTTCTCTCGTGAGAGAAGAAACGATTGACAAGGTGAAGTAATTCCGCCGAGATGTTTTATGTATATATGTGAATAATGGCTTGAAGAATATAATCTATTGTCTAACTGAATTAAGATACCCTGAAGAAGACAGCAATCAATGTCGAAAAGTTGTGTGAATAAACAAAATATATGAATATTGATTGTCTTTAATATTTAGAACCGCATACTCTATTTGTATAATATATATTTTATAAAACGTTAAAATATACGAGTTACTTCATATATTATGAGTACTGAGGTGTTTAGTTAAGTCTCTCACATTCTCTCTCTATGAATCGTACTAAACATTCATATTTCCACCTCACTTCAATCATCCCTTATGCAGAAGCGCTGATTTTGTGTACAACCATCTAAAAACGTCGTGGAGTTAAGAAGCGACAAATTTCATTTCCAGTACCAGGCTATTATTCCATCTACTATCGATAGGTTAATTAGATTTTTTTGATGTACAAAATGAAAAGAGTTGTTTCGATGATCTCTCTCTCTCTGAGGTTAAGAAAACGAAAGGATCACCTCGCCTTAAACTCCCCACAGCTCTGAGGGTAAATCCCATTTTATTTATAATTATTTTATGCCTAATTTTTGCATATTGAGAACGAGTCGATCAAACCCACTCTCTCAAGTAACCGCTTGTTTTAAGGGAGACTTTGGGGACGAGATATATCAAGTGGTTGAGGAGTTTAACAAAGCTAATGCTAACCCGCAGACAGAAAACCCCTGTTGAAAATCTCAACCAGTAAAACATAATATCATGTTCTTCCGTCCTTACTGTGCCATTATAGTTTCATCAAATGGCAGGAAGCGATGGGAACCACGGTCAATGCCCTCCGACCTAGACAATTTTGGAATTAGCGAAATATAATCAAATCTCTATATTAAATGATTAAAAGCATACCAAATGGGTTGATTTCGATTCACTATGTTCGAACCAAGATGAAAACGAAACAAAATTTCAAGTCCATCAAATTAGTAGTCTTTATTTTTCAAACGGACAACACATTTGAAAAAACAAGTTTTATCACCAAATTCTAGAAATAATTATTGTTTTGTTTTCCCACCCCAAATAAAAATTCAAAACAAAATCTGGGAAAAAAATCTCGAAAAAAAATCTGCCGCGCAACAGTTTTGTCCATATTGGCCAAGCAAAGGTTCTTATCGTCGAGGTACTTTGAGCACTCTAGACACTACAACACTATTCTCGCATAAATTTCTTATGAAAATCCTCAGGTTAACGCCTCTGTTAAGCTGCGAATGTTCCACCAACTTCCATTCACCTTGTTGAAGGATTTAGTGTGTTCCAATTTCTCACCTTGTGCCAATCTTTATATCCTCGTGAGATTTATACGTTACGTTGAATAACTACTTAAAATATGAATATTTCACATCCACTTCGCACAGGGGATTACATGTGAAGTTGGGTGTTCGTGTATTCTTCATGTACGGGACTTGAGGCTGAATCTACAGGGAATGTGCAGAGTATTTCGTATTCAGGATGAGTGCGGGTTGCAGAAATGTCCTGTTAGCATAAAGATAGTGTTCTAACAGAAGGGTGAATAATGATTATCACAAAGCAAAAAAAGTGCTTTCGCAATACAAATAAAAGCGCAACGTGTTTTTTATCATGCATTTTTGTTTACGTATCAATTAACTAACTTATTGTATTGCCCTAAGTAACACCCTAAAAGAAAATCACACCAGGACCCACAAATAAACAGAATAAGGTTATTTTGTAGAAATATGAGAATAATTCACTCAGGAACAAAGGAAATAAAAGATATACCTTTTCTGCAAAAAAGGAGAAAAGATAGAAAGAATGGATGACAAAAATATTATAAAACATCAAAGTTTACGTATTGTTTAAGTGTGTAGTGGTTACTGTGATAACCTACAACTTTCAAAAGCTGCGGGTCAATCGTCCGTTGATCCAAATGATTATATGAAATTATTCTAGTCTAATATATTTAAATATTTGAAATTACTAAAGACGAGGTGGATAAAGTGGGTTTGCAGATGGTTCTCTCGAGTACTCCCGCTTCCCCTATCATTCGTTCTACCTTTTGCTCCTCCATGGTGTCCATGCTTCACCCCCCTTGCGTCAGGAAGATCGCCACGAACTGACCATGAGGTATGCCTTTGGAGTACCGAGGTACATATACTGCTTGCACAGGAACGCACCCAGGATTCATTTTTGGAGGGGGCTTCTTGTTCTTACGGCAGTTACAGGAAAGAGAACGTTTCCAGAGGATAGCCCACAACTAATGGTGGGTGGCTCTCCACAGGGAAGTTTTTGTATTTTGTTTTCTAAAAAGCGCTTGTAAATGGACCTAATATTAAGTAATAATATGAAATTAACTTTTGGTTAATTTCTTACGTTGGACCAATATTAATATATGTCACCTACGTAATGGTAACTTACTTATAAAAATGTAATTCATACCTCTGCATACCAAAATAAACATTCACTTCTAACTACTAGTCACAATTATGTAAAATAAAGAATTATAAATCTCAAAATTTCGTCTTGCAGAATAATGTTTAAATTTGAGGTTTGAGGGAGGGGCTTGAGTCCTTTAGCCCTTCCTGTAAATTTACTCCTGCCCTTCAAACTACGACCGTCACGCGAACTTTCGCAACCGCAAACTTGTTTGACTTCTAAGAAAAGAAACATTAAAGAAAGTATTCCGCACCTTTACTATTGCGCACCACGTATGAATACAACGCATGGGATCGTGTTGTTTTAAGAACATTAAGGGACAAAAAAATTCAGGGATATTTACGAAAATATATTCTCTGGGAAGAGATCGAGACGGGTTTGTGCGATATGCAGAATATTTAAAGCCCATTTATACTTCCTTTCTTTCCCAAGCGAAGTTGGTAGTTCGCTTATCTGCTCCGAGTCCCTAGATCGTCATTCGTATTCTGCCTTGGCGCTTCCAGTCGCCCCAACGCTTGTCTTTTGTCGCTCGCATCCCGAGCACGTCAGCGATTACCACCACCCCCGTCAGAGAGCAGTCTCATCGCTCGGAATCTCAATATCGCTCGGTGGGACAGCGATCTCGTGACCTGAACATAGGATCTTCTGTCCGTAGTCCACGAAATCTGTCAACCCATCCCTCTCGTTCCACTAGACTTCATACACGCAGTTCAAGAAACGAGTATACTAGGTCCAGAAGTGGATTTAAGATTATTATCCTTTACCTATCATATTTTTCGATAACGATTTTTAAAAAGGGAACACTGTCTGCAAAATAATATTGAATCCCGTTCAGGGGCAAATTTAGGTGGGGAGACTTCCGGGTCCAAACTTCCCCACCCACAACAGATGGTTAAAAGAATTCCTTGTATTCGTCAAAAAATAAGTGTTTTGTCCGAAACATATTCACATTTTATATTCACCCATGCAGTATCGCAAATTGCCACAAAATTGCAGAATATTACATCAAACTTTCGAATTTTTCCATACACCCTGAAGGTATTAACCCCTCCCAAAGTACAATTCTTGATCCGCCACCGATCTCATTCATACGTCTTGATCTTGGAAATTGATCTTGAACTTGGAAATTGAATTCGAAGTGTGCATCCTGGACAAATGACCACTATATAGGAATATGTGAACAACATAACATGATATGGAGATACCGTTATACTAGTAAAGCGAGGAAAAATGCTCTAAAATAACTTCTTTACGTCACACACAAATGTCAATTACGACAAAATGCTTATTTTAAGGACTGTGATATTTAAGACATTCAATTTCCTTGCGTCTATGTCTTGGTACGTTTAATATTCCGATCTACACACGTATGTTGTTTGAATGTACCGACAAAATATTGTATCCTTCTAAACGGTTACATTTATTTATATATTTCTCGGAGGTATGCAATCGTGCAGAACAGGACCGTTCAGGAAGCTCAAAGAAACAGCGGGGAGCTAGAGCGTACGGGAAGAGCATTGCTGTGAAGTCGTCACTTATAGAGTATCTTCCGATATGGTGGAAGAAGCGAGTCGTTCTGAAAGCAAATTCTCGTCTCTTAACTGTGAACTCTTAATTATAACTAATCTTTTTGTAGATTGCGGGAGATATGCCAAATGCTTGTGTGTTACAAAAGAGGTTTGATTACAGTGACATTATAAAGCTGATTATTCAGAGTATGAGAAGCGCGAAAAAGAAAGACGTAAAGCAGTGATACTTTACATGACATATTTGACATTTTCACGAAGAAGTAAGTTACTTTTATTCATACTTGTCTCTTTTTTTACATTTTACACATCTTCCAACACGCATGTTATTTCGATTCTGCCCTGGAGAGAATTCATTCACTATTTCTACGAAAAAAAAATGATTTTGTTAATCCATTAGTTTTTTGGATATTGTAGTACACCCGTTCAAAGCAGTTTTTATCTAACTTTAATTAAAACGTTGACCAGAAACATATTTTTTGGAAATATCATGACACACCCATTTAAATGCGAAAAATATTTACGTTGGTTTCTGTATTTCAAACGTGATAGTATTCTCTTGCATTAATTTTAAAAAATAAATGAAATTTATGATAAAAATGCAAGTTATTTATTATACAAAGAGTACTTATTTCATCGGTTCTCTTGTCTGTGCGTAAAATAGGCTTTATTTTTCGCTATTCAGCACTACTGACGACTTGCATGCATTACAACAAATACTTTGTACCGTTTGGAACTTTAGAGAAATAAAAATGAAACAACTGTAATTCCACTTCGGTGAATCCAGATATAATCTTTGATCTTTGACAGTTTTAAGAATACAACTATTGCCCTAGAAAAGAATGTTCAATAGTTTATAAACCAGTAATTCAATAATACTAAAATAACTCGCTCACCCAATTATACTATATGTTTTTGTCATATATATCATTCCTAGGCAAAAATTATGTCCACATTTCCAGATAATTCCACAGTTATTCATTATTAAATAAGTCGTCCAAATAGCATACCTTCTACTTTCTACGAGGAATATGATGACTCACCAACAGTTATCGTGGTATCTGATCAGTTGCTACTGCACTCACCTGAAAAGAAAAAGACAAAATATATTTCAAAATATAGAACAGTTTCACTCACTTTAATAAAAACGATCAAGTGCACATAAATATTTAAAAAATTGTACGCGTATATTATTTCTTTAGTTTCAAGAATTATTTTTAAATGTAGTACTATATTTTCAAATTGTTATGTATTACGGGGTAGTTCCGAACCAAATTTTCAATACTTTCTCATTCGACATTCCACGTCAAATTTAAATTCTGAAAGCATAGATTTATAGCTAGATTTAGAAAGCATAGATTATATGTGCTGCCCCCCCCCCACGTTTGATTGAAAATTTGATGTGAAATGTACTATAACTCGAGGGTCGTAAAAGAAGTTTCACGGGCCACTTACGGCACGCGGACAGTTGGACACAGCGTCACTCACATACATTAACATAATTTCGCTTTCGCTTTTAATTTATTTCCTGCTTGGATAAACACAGAACAAATCCCCGAATGAACCACATGAAGCAAATACCTGAGCGAATGGGAACTAATAAAGAATCCTACCCCCGAACAGAGTTAAGAACTTCATTCAACTCCCGAGCGCAGCCATCAATAGTCAAGTTCCTGAGGAAATGCAGTGAACACAAGTAGAAACGCAACCCTCTCCCAGGTCGAATTTACGAACAGAAGGAAATCTTCTTCGTTGTTTTCTCTCCTGATTCCTGAGTCGAAAGGAACACGAGACTCTCTGTCACTCGCCTGTGAGGGAATTTTCCAGAAACCATCAACCGGTGAGAGGATTCTTGAATGAGTTTACGTTGGAATCTGCTTCTAGGTTCTCTGACCGAAAGTATTGGATATTCTCTAACCAGATTTCATAGATTTGCGGAAAGAAAAAAGATTTTGTTTTCTTCTGGTAAGCACAATATTGCGTTTCACTTAGGAATATGCATTTTCTCGAGAAAAAAATACTTTATACGTCCTTCTCTATTTATTTACTTCTGGGGTAAGCTTCAAGGAAAAACAAGTCATGTTGCAAACGATGTGAAATAATTAAATTACAGTCATTTCACAAATATTTTGTCCATTCATCGGATTGAAATACAAATAGCTCCTTTGTCGTAACAAATGCACTTTCTCACTGATATCAGCAATAAGAATTTGCTAATACATGTTTTCTTACATGTTCCAATCAACATTTTACCATTGAAAATTCGAAATGGCAGACCAAAATGAGTTAGCTGTATAAAAAGAAATAAGGGATAATGGAATACGTCATTTTCTAGTTTTTCAAGAAAAGTACTCGTCTCAAAAAAGATACAGAATGTTGGAGAAGAGTGCTTAACAGAAGAATGCCAGTTAGGGGCATTTTGCTCCTGATGATGTATTTATTGTGCGTTTGAATTAATGAGTATTATAACTCAGAGATTTTTAACCCTTAGTGGGGCGTGAAACCCGTGAAAGGAAAAAAGAAACATCGGGGGCGCTCTAGCAGTGAGTTATATTCGAAATTCAGTTTCGATTTTTTAAAATAAAAAACCCGTTAACACTTCGTGAGTTACGGTGTCCGAATAAAGAACTAATTACTGAAAACGAAATGTTCTTTTTTTGCGATAGAAATTTCTTAAAAGAAGTAAAAGATTGTTTGCGATCGTACATATTCTCCAACAAATAATACGAAAATTCACACGAAATTTTGAAACATACCTGTAAAAACCGAAATCGGAAACATCAGAGACTCTTCCTCTCTCCGCTGAACGCGACACGGCTTAAATGCTTGAAGGTGTTTCTAAAGTTGTTTTTTTTTCTTGCGCGTTACTTTTCAACAGTTGAATCTGTCGGCGCATCACCTTCATGCTGAGCCTCCAATTAGACGACCTCCGCCGCGTCGGTTCATTAACCCCTTTACGCCGTCGGATATCTTTTTCTTACTGTCAGTACTCCGCGTACTTGATAAGAGAGTACTAAGGAATGTTTCCTTAAAAAATAAACTGAACCCGTGCGAATAATTCGTATGTACAGATAAAAACTAGAAACAATATTATAAGAATTTAAATCTATCATACTGTTATCATAGTTTAATGTTGTTAGATCAACGGACTACCCTGGAAAAATCAAGGGTCACCCTTTACATATGTGCACAGAAAATAATATAACATGCGTAATAAAATCAAAGAGCCTCAGAAATTAATACAAGTAATAATAATTCGAAAATTTTTCGAGAGTACACAAGAAATATTAAAATATATTGGAGAATAACTAATAATAAAATGGTGGTTGATTTTAACAAGAGATTTCATTTTCTGCTGACGAAATCAGGTTAATCACCGTGAGCAGAAGATATCAGGTTAATGGGGATCAACTTTTATTACAAGAACATATTATAGTTTGGCTTCTGTTGTAAGAGGAATCGTGGTTCAATAGTGTTAAGATATTATATTGATGTAATTATGTTATATTGAATTAATATGGGAGACGGGACCGGAATTATGTGTGTAAGTACTAATGTTCATAAGACACACTATATAGACTAGATGAAGATGATGGTAATGATAATGATAATAATAATAATAAAATGTCTTATTCGCACACTATAAAACAAAATACATTTGAATTAGAGACTTTTTAAAGATTCTATTTATAGTACAAAATGTTGTAATTGCAGGAATCCATACGTGCATAAAATAGCATTTTAACTAATGTATTATTACGTTTAAAAAACAATAGACAAAATTTTAAGTAAAAATGTGTTAAGTCAGCTTTATTACAAGTTCGCATACAGATTTAAAGAAAAAACGCCTCATGGTTTAATCTGAAATTGAACGAAAATGTTTTTGGCTCTCTCCAACCTAATTCAAGATAGAAGAGGTCCTTAATTAAATCACCGTGTATTTTGATCAACTAAAATAATAAGCCCATAAAATCTCAAGATTTTGCTCTCGAATTAAACATAAGTTATCGCAAAATGGAGTTTTGTATACAATGTTTTAAAACAACCAGGAATGATGAAAGTAGTATGGAAATAATAGAGTCTGCGATTGAAATGGAGTAATAGGTAACTACTCAGGAATTTGTCACATTTATTTCGAGTGGTATTCAACAGACGTCTATGATGGATACTCGTCAGCCTAGCTTTTGTGAGGCAAGGGAATTTACAATTTTATTCAAAATATGGTGAATATAGAGACACGTAGCAGCAGTATGTGATATTGTGGTTTGTGAAGGAAAGTACAAACAAACTGGATTAAGAAAAGGAACTTTTACAGTTGTTTTTAACACTTTTCAACAATTTTAAAGTTCTCAAAATTATGGCCGTTTACTATCGACATGGCAAAGAATAGTTACAATATTTTATCATTGAAAAAAGGAGTTTTAACCGGTTACGTATTGCTTCATGTGCGTGTGTCTTCGCAACGGAAAATTTACACAAGAATTGCTCTCATAGACAAGTGAGGCGCTGTCCGCCTTACTTTCAATATTTTACGAGTATTTAATACAATTCAAAAGGATTTTTGGCAAATTTTTGAATGTGTGCCTATTATACAATAATCGTTCATCACTTCGTGTAATCTAGGACCTTGTAACGTTTTAATGGCGACGCGTATGGGTAGTGAAGTAAAAGGTGGGCTCAAATGATGCAATGAGTTAAGACAAATGAGCGTGGTATATTCTTAAATGCAATGTATTCATTTCAATGAAATATACTCGCATATAAACTGAGAACGTGTCCGTCGCGACAAGGAGTGAAGTCCAGAATTTCTGTACCTGTGTATCACGGGGAAGGAGTTAGAAAATGTCATTCTGGCTACAGCGTAAGTATTAAATATTCAGAAGTCCTACATATTGTAAAATACTTGTGAACACTTATGAAATAGTGTTAATAGCAGAATGTAAAAATAAAAGTGGCTATTGAAGTCATAATTGGTATTTATAAAATAAATCGGACCAATCCATAACATTAAATCAATGATATTTGCTGTGGACGTTGCACATCTCTTATCTTTAAATCCCTCCTTCTCTTTAACCTCTCAATCACCACCATCTCATCACATGAATCATAGACCGAGATGGAACTTTTGTCCTCTTCTTACTTCCTCCGTCACCCCCATTTCTCCGGTCCAACTCTTCAAGGAACGAGGCAATCTGCAGCCTCGACTTGAAGACGAGGGCAAGTGCGTTTCCAGGCAATTTACGCCCTCAGCCACAAATTCGCTTATCCGGAAAGGATCTCATCGCTCTTCGTTGCGAAACAAGCGACCACCAACACAAACACCCACCTCGCCTTCCTTGCAAACAACTCACACCTTCCTTAAACAAGTAACAACGCTACAGATGTGATACCAAGACCGTCGATTTCCAAAAGAGGGTTCATTCATTCAAACGTGAGGGAGATAAGGTATTGTGTACCAGTGCCATGTAAAATAATGAAACTTTTTACCTATGTTACCTGGATTCGCCATGGTAACACATTTGTCTCAGAACATGTTTCCGCCATCACGGGCGACATCATCAGAGAATCACTGTCATTCAAGAAAATAAAAAAGATACACATCAAATAATATTAAAAGTAAATATCAATAAAATAAATAATGGGAATGCTAATTTAATTATATTATTATTGTTATGTGTGGGGGGG
>NNCF01126978.1:1042662-1069002 GCA_002313205.1 Laupala kohalensis
GACCTCGAAGTGACAGCATTTAGGGGCGAAAGTGTCATCAAGACTATTATTACATTAATCTTCAATTTTGATTGATTTTAATAATTAGGATTACATACGAATATTTTTGGAATAATTTACAAAATATGTAACTGTTTGTAAATGTTAAATATCTATGCAATTTTAAGTATGAAAATAAAATTTGATGAAAATTCTGTAGTGCATTATGCCACAACATAATATTTTTGTACTTTTATCGGGAGGGGGATCGCCATAATTTGGTGGGCAGAAATGTTAATCTGACTAAATTTCCTTTGAACTCTTAGATTGGAATTGATGGGATGGTCCTTTGCTTGCTTCCATGGTGTAAATATGTTTATTGTCCATGAGGTCATAGATAGATCTTAACTAATTTTTACACAAGAAATTATTTATGCATTTTGATTTAAACACATATCACGTACATTTATATTTTGGAGCAAATAGCTCAGATGTAATATATTTCAAGATTTTTCGCGTGTTCAGTTCTAGAATGATTAGTTCAGATGAGCTACGTTGCACGTTCTGTAGAAGATAACTTGAAATGTATGTTGAATATTATGAAAGATTGTGGAGAATTTTTTTTATTTTTTATTCATAAAATTAAAAAATGCTTATTGCAATTGGCTTTTTTAATAAATAAAAATAAATTTTAGTTTATTAAATTGTACCGTATTCATATGAGGGATTTCTCCCCAAACCTAGGTGTCCGGAAGCTCTCAAGCATACTCAGCAAAAAATGAACATAAATTGAAGTATTTGGTGTATTGAGTTACTGGGCGTTGATGTTCAAACAGTGATGTCAAATCGAGATCACAAAATCATAGGGTTCAAGCGAGATCACAAAATCATAGGGCTGTTGGTCCTCTACTTTTAGAATGAAATTCAAAGAAGTTACACTCCAACATAGATTCTTCTAGTGTTTTCTTAAACAAACTAAAATACGTATTTTAATGTAAATAAACGCGACAAGAGAGTTAAAAAAATAAATCACGAGGTAACGTTTGAATGAGGATGAACTAACAAAGTTAAGAGTGTTATCAGTACCCTCATAAATTTGCAATCATTTTTTTCGGTATAGTCTTTCATATTATGATGAGCAATTTTCACACCAGAAACTCTTTAAATACAAACATCTTGCGAGCCGAAAGTCTCTTGGACTCAAGTACCGTTTTTAAAACCGGTTTGGACGCATTTATCTGAAGAGAAAAGTAGAGTTCTTAAGAGAAAAATATTTTGAGAGTATCCCTGTAGACTTCCGCTAACGAAAAGAAACATTCGAAGCTTCTTATGCAAAATACTACTACTAATAATAATAATTATTATAAATTTATTGCCGAAAAGCATTAACAACTGCGTATGACTAACCATGTGGAGGACAATAAGATAATTTACTCTCCGGAAGCAAGCAACGGACCGTCCCATCAATTCCGATCAAGGGCCTATGCATATATGTATTCTGATATCGATTTTAGCTCATAAGAAACACCTTACCGACCATTTGGGTGTACTATGCTGTTTCTTATGAGAAAAGAATTCATTTCCGAAAAGTAATTACTTTATAAACTTTATGTACAAAAACCGAAATGCTATCTCAATTAGTTCAAAGAAACAGCGAAAGTAGTACATCATGTCGTTAACACCAAGGACAGACGCCTGGTACATGTTAATTCCTTTGCACACTTTTAAAAAGAAATATCGAATGTCCCTAAATATAAATATCCAAACATCCCTTTGACATAATTTCAAATAAATTATCGCTTAATCAGCCATACCACATAAATGCAAACTCCTGATAAAATTTGAAGTGTACTATAGTTCATGGTTGGCGTTAATAAATGAGTCAGGTACTCAGGGTACTGTCGCTTACAAAGATTTATTTTATTAGTAGCATTTTATTAATCATCATATTCAAATAACAAGTCCATGCGAATGTGCTGATCTCTGCAGATAAGAGAGGTCACTTCTTTGAAAAAGTTAACAAACACGTTTTTCTTTTGTGTGTGTGTGGGGCTCTACGGCTCGTCGACATCGAGGTCATTAGAGCCCTAAAAACTTGTACAGGTAGGGAAAATGCAGTTACGCACTAGGGAGAGCCAACATGACTCTCCCCGCGTGGGGACTCGCCGAATGACTCAACCATACCCACTAAAAACCCTCCTGAATTACAACTCAAGACTCAAATATCAACATATCTCAACACATTAAATATATAATTAAAAAAAGAAGAAGAAGAAGGAAGAAGAAAATGAAAGATACCGTAGCGTCGGGAACGAAAAGAACAAGAGGTGACGAAGGAAGGTCAGGAAAGAGAAAGGAAGGAGCCAGGCACAAGTGGAAGTAATGCCAGACTCAGCTCGGGGTCCCGTGTTTACCAAACATGTACTTACTAGATGTAAGTCCCCTGGGGGGATGGTTTCTTCTTATTTCATTGCATTCTTAATAATCATTCTTAGTAAAATAAATCACGAAAGTTCGAGACCTATCACAAATCTGCTCGACATATACAGACATTTTGTATTCAACTGTTTAAAGGAATTGTATAACAATAGTAAATTTTAACTATATTTTATTATGGAATATAACTATATTCAATACTGAGTAAGTTCTTGACTATGTGGCAGGTGTTAAGCACGACTGATTTCGGGATGAGGTATGCAGTTCTCTTCTTGATCTATAGGGCTACGAGATTTTTACGTCGGTTCTTATGTACGAGACATGTGCAGGAAATGACTTAAAGCAGAATATGCTCTTTGTTTACCTTCTACATGTTCTTAATGCCAGGTGGCATATTCTTTGTTTCTGCGCAGGTTTTCTGCATATTTCGGGCAAATGTCGACAATAATGACTGCTTTCGGTTTTGTGTATGATTGTTATGTCTGGTCTATTGTGTTCTACCGATTTGTATGTTAGAAAATTTTTATTTAAGTTATTATTATTACTTCAGAAAATACACATAATGAACCTATGTTCTTAATCTGAGAATAAACAATAAAGAAGGAAATGTAGAAAACTATTAAATAAGACATGTGATATACAAGTCTGAAATAAAACTAGACTATTGCTGTCTGAAATAAAACTAGACTATTGCTGTCTGAAATAAAACTAGACTATTGCTGTCTGAAATAAAATTGAGAGTTTGTGAAAGTCGAATGGTGATCTTTCCGGAACGAGTTATCTACTTCCATCACTTTTGACTACTACGTCATACATGCCAAAACGCAGCAAAGTGCTATGTAGATCACTCCTTCGATAGAGTTCCGACCATTGCAGACAATCATAGGTGCGCAAACGTTCGCGCGGCATCTAGAATATTTTAATGACGTCTTTAGCATTTAATCGAGACTTCTCAGCCGGTGGGCGGTCGAGAAAACGAGATGGTTGGCGGCGAGGCGCTGTGAAAGAGGTCGCCGGAGACAAATGACTTCTGCAACGCGCAAAGAGGGAAATCGCAGAGAGATGAATTGACGTCAGTGCCTGAGTGCAAATCAGCAAATTTCCGTCTGCAAGCAATGAAGCGGAGAACGAAAAGGGTTTGTGTTAACACGACAGAATGATCAGATTTACAGTGAAGACATTTCAAAGAAAATTCTCGTGCTTTCATTCATTTCACTCATATTTCTTGAAATCATTTTACGATGAAATACTCAGTGAGGCAAATTTTTGCTCGTACACATTTTTTATCATTTCAGATCTATAAGAAAATTATCTGAATATTCGGGTCTAGCAATACGGGAAATCCACAAATTGGGTTACTTTTTATCATCAAAATATTCTGCGCGTTATTAATTTACCCGAGCATTTCCCAATTATTAGTGCATTACTTCTACTTTATTGAATAATCTGAGGAGGCACCGACACACTCGTAAGATTGTAGGCAGAAGGAGTCAGCAATGATTTCGCACACATCGTAGTACATAAACTCGACGATCATTACTGGTTGTTCACAGCAAATGTTAGTTATGATGAGGTAGTAATTACAAGTAAGGGAAATGAGGTCGATGATCTTAAATGAGGTTGACTTCGGTAAAGACGTTCTGTTTCCTACATTTAATAAATGTTGAAATAATTGTTAAAACTTTTGCTGCTTTTGTTAAAAATTGTTCAAACAAGCTACAAGTCTTCAGCTACATAATTGTTAATGATTTCATGAGTAATGATATACACACTACAGGATTACTGTTGGTTAGTGTGTTTTTATTTTTAGTATGTAATTTATTTTGTACCTGACCTGTGTACAGGTAATTCATTTACTCTGTAAGATTTTACTTTGTAAAATTTTCTGGTTTAGTAAATATATTCCTAGTAAATCGAAGAAATTTCTAAAAGTATATTTAATTGTATTTTCTGCTCTACATGAATATATTTTGAAATATTAAAATTAATTAGGGAGATCGTATTTACTTCCAATTTTTACAAGAAGAAACGAAAATATACCATATCAATTTTTGCTCAAGTTTTGTTATTTATTAAGTGCCTGAGTAAATATGTTCCGTACTTCAAGATCGCTTGAAAAATATTACGTGGAGTTATTATGAATCATCCGTGCATGTTCGTGAACACTGAAGTCTATGTCTATCTTTTTCTGTCCATCTTCAAAATATTTTATGACCTTGTGTAGCATAAATAACTCTCCATCATGCAATTTTCTTCACTGTCTTGTTTATATTGTTGTGTGACTTAATTCACATCTTGACGCTATGGGATAAGTAATATTGATAGGAATTATTGTCGAACACGATCTTTTGAGTAATAATAATAATAATAATAACAAAAAAAGTTTTATTTTAGTTGGCATGTTTAGGGCCATTAGACCCTCTCTCAAACCAACCAACACTAATGTAAAAATAAGATAATCTTACAATAATACAATAAAACAAGATAGAAGACAAACATAAAAATGACAGTAGGAAGGATTTGCTAAGTGAAATTTCCTCTTTAGAATAATCCAACTTTGTGGAACTCTTAATGTCTTGCTCGAAAAAAGTCTGCATTCCTCGATAGTGATTTTCATATCAGTTTGTGATAACATTTTTGTCCTTTTTTTAAATACACACTCATGAATATTACACATCTATACCACCAAATCTTGTTTGAAAGTTCATATTGTAGTACGTGGTACATTTATGTTATCGCGATATAATTTATAGAGAAACATGAAATACATAAAATAATTTTTAAATGTCCATACTTCTCTTACTGGGTATATTGTAGCGGTCGAATGGGGATCCAAGTCGGAATCTTTGAGGGTATTTTAACCCTCTTTGACGCATTGAAATGTTTCTCATGATTTCCCTTCAGTCACTCGTTACCGTCACTAAAATTCCTGCATGCCTTCCTGAATCCATTAGCAGATAGACTTGGACATGTTCTAGGTCTAGTTTTTCTCATCTTCGGTCGGAGAGTATCTTACACCGAACCAATTACGGAGGCCTCCTAGCATTTTCGAACGCTCAGCTATGTTATCTTTCCACACCTCACCTTTTGGAGAAGGGTTTTTTTATGGAAATTAAAAATAGGTTTCGAAAAATCAAATTTCGGATATCAAAATCAAGGATTTCAGATGTACACGTCGTCAACATTTTTTTCACAACTGAAAACACCACAGATTGTTTGTATAGAAAAATTGGAGCCTTCAAATGTGTGCAGTGACCTGACCTAGCTCGAACCAGGGCGTTATCGGACATACGACACACAAAAATGGATTGAACACACTATTTTGCAACGTTAAACTCCTTCCTATATAACTAATCATTGTAAAAATAAATTTTCAAAATAATTGAAAAAAGACATTAAATGTACAAATTGAGATATGGAACTAAAATGTCCAGAAACTTATCGAACTATTTTTGATATTGCAAAAAACTCCATCGCATCTTTCACCTCGCCTCTTCATGTACCTCATTGTTCATCTGATCAATTCAATTCACGTTCTCCGTTATACTGCATATCGGTTTCAATTGCAACATTGATTGATTTGTTTTTAATTGTAAAACAATTTCATTCCACTCGTATTTGGTACTTGAATCTTGGATAATAGTCTCGTGTTAAAATGAAAATGAAAGATTTCTTATTGTTCATGTCTCATGATCCTAAACCATGAAGTCTACTGCCCCAACTGTGTTGGATCCAAGGGAGGGGCGATGGGGAGATCGCACCCAACCAGGAATTTACTTGACTTTGTAAAACACAAAATTTAAAAAAAAGTAAAAATCTAAAAGCTTATGATTAAAATTCTTTTGTATATTTGTTTAATTTGTATTTTGTAATATTTAAAATTTTAGTTGTACCAGGCTAATTATAAAATAAATTCTAAAAAAAATGAGGAAACAATGTAAATAAATTTATTTTATTTCCGCTGTTAATAAAACGGACGATTCCTCGCAAGACGAAACTATCGCGGAAGTGGGGGTGGGGGTGGGGGAACGAATACGAGTAAAGTTGACAGAGTTTCTCCCCCAAGATCACTTCCTTGATACTCCCCTTTGTCCCAACTGCGAAAATCAAAGATATGGAATGGGAGGTGGAACAGAGCTTATTTGCAATAAGTAAAGAGGTTTTGTTTCAAATCGAAGTTTTCATTCACAATATTGATCGTTGCTTTACTTTCTTGCTTCACCAACGAATCGATCACGAAATATGTTAATGGTATGGTGCGTTCCTCTGCATCGCACCGTGGCTGCTGTCTCGTACAAGGAGAGATAAATGCTGAGCACCGGAAGACTCGAGCTGTTCCTTGGAAGACCACACTAGCACCCAGGTGATCGTACTCCGAAGCCATAAATCACGTGACGCTCTTCGCTTTCTTATCGGACCATACGTCGGGGGCCATTCGTCCCTGCTGCCCATCGCACCCCTACAAGAAGCTTTTCAAGAATATCCCCTGCTGTGACTGCAGAGGGTGGGATCCGTTCTTTATACAATTTTGCATCAGCTTCCACTTGAAAGACCTGAGCGGTTTCTTTCGCAAAAGAGAGACGATTTCAATCAATCTGCTTTTCTTTCTATCTGCGTCTCGATTTTACAGGACTTTTTACGATTCATTATTAATGTGTTTCATAAGAAAAATAGACTCAAGGGATGGAGGTGGTACAAGAAGTTTCCAAGCGACCGAGTTTTCGTGTGTCAGAAGAAACTCTGAGCGTCTGGTTGTAAGATACGTTTTATAAAGGAAGGAGAAAGATTTTTCAAAAAACAATTTAAAAAATTTACTATTAAGTTGAAGAATTAGGAAGAGAAAAAAATGAATTTAAAGAAACTGTTAGTGGCGAATCCAAACTAGAATGATAATGTGACCGGGAAGAGGTGTAAAAATTTTAATTTACATTACAAAATACTCATGAAGTATGATTTATCGTAACTTATTTGATAAATCAAACGAAGAAGATCAAGCCATTTAATGTCAGGAATATGAATTTTAAAATAAACTTCCTGAGGAAAATTTATTCCTCTCGGTATTGGACCAGCAGATTCCGTGATGGAAAAATATGTTTTAAAAGCTGTTTTAAAAATTTTGACAATTCGTGTAATTCTAGTAAAACTGAACATCCAAGAAAACGTCTATTTAATGCAAAAAGGCTGTTCTATTGGAAACAATGGACATCGGCAGATATGTCTTGGCTAAATAACTTTCATCCACAAATATAACACCAATCTCTTTTCTGCAACCATAAAGTCGTTGCCAAAGATTCCAACTTAATAACTATTAGACTCCCAAACAATGTAATAATTAAGGGTGTAGTGTCAAATTTGGTAGTGTGGTAGCTCTCTTATTGGAACAGGCTATATTTCTATCAGTACAGACTTATACTTTTGAATGGAAAATGGCTTCATTACCTTTAAATTTGACAGATTGAATTATTTGCGTGAATAAAATGTATTGTTCCGAACAGTAAATAAATATGCAAGGTCAAAATAAATACTTCAATTAAATTAATATTCTAGATGTAAATAATGTCAATTCTGAACAATAAGTTTACTTTACACTCTTACATTTAC
This sequence comes from Laupala kohalensis, assembly GCA_002313205.1. NCBI lineage: Eukaryota > Metazoa > Arthropoda > Insecta > Orthoptera > Trigonidiidae > Laupala > Laupala kohalensis. Next base: position 1,050,679 of record NNCF01126978.1, read on the forward strand.
ACAATCACGATAGTGTCTATAAGAGATGGGACCTACGATTCGAAAGGAGCTCCCACGACCGCAGTAGTGCGGTAGCGTCGGTCCCAAACGCTCCCTCTCCACTACAGCCCTGGTATCAATAGTAGTAAGCCTCTTAATTTGAAAACAAATGTTGAATTTGATTTTGCACACATACAATTGGAAGAAAACTACTGTAAAAAACTATCCCTCTTCTTCTTTCCCAACCGATGTTTCTGGACCCTTATAAAGTGATGAATAACGAAATATTTTTAACTAATGAAACAAGATTTTAAAAATGTTATTTCGGCTACACAAAACCAAACAGAGAAATAAATAGTAACAAAAAACTCCGCGTGAAGCAGCCACGGTACTCCTAAAGAAAGAAAGAATTGTAAGGAGAGAGTTACCTGCGGGAGCCACTGAAACGTGACAGATATGTGGCGCAGCGCACGTGAGGCGAGGAACACATGCGTCAGTCGGCGACGGCAACTCCACAAATCACGGTGAATGAGAGGAAAGACCAGCAGCCGCTCTGCGCTGCTCGCATGTCAACCAGAGAAGTAATGCACTCAAACAACGGATATGCAACCCGCGTCGTGCTTATAAATATTATCGAAACAAGTGAAGCAAAATTATCTCATGTGACAATCTTTCGTTTTCGAAAATTTAGATACGTATTCTTCCCCGCACAACTTTTTTTATTATTATTCTTTCTCTTTGACATTCGATGCGAGATGAACCTGATTCACAAACTCGACACGTTTGCACGGGTGGGAGAAAAAAAACATAGTCGTCCTTTTGAACACCTGTCGTGTTGAATGATCCTATTACTGGCCACGTTTCTGAGCAACATTGCTTGGTCAATGTTGCCAAATTACGCGGAAGGGTAAGAGACTATGCCATTTCATACGTAGTCACGTTACAAATTCTCTCGCGTGTCTAATTTTGTCATCAACATCAAGATCATATAAACAAAGAATTGGCGAAAAAGTATTTATGCCGATGCAATAAAGATATGCGAAGCTACTTTCGTACACTTTTTTTAAAAAAGAAAGTAATTGAAGCCAAATATGTCTCAAATTCTTGTGAGGACAATATGTTTTAGTATTAGAACAATATATTATTTTAGTATTAGGTATGTCGCTCTCACAGCAAATCATGGTTAGGCATTCATCTTTAGGAATCAGTCAATACTTTTCAATCTGATTGATAATCACTGTTGATTAACGTATGTTTTTATTTTTAAAAGTAATGTTATTATTAATTTTTATTTCTTGGAGATACTTAACTGAAAAGTCATTTATTGCTTATGACACTCACGTAGTAATGAACGTAATCCCCATGGGTATTGTAGTCTGGTGTTTCTCTCGTTCTCCTCTAGTCCTTTTTTTTTCCTTTTGAAGAATAAAAGAGCAAGTTTTCATTCATATGTTCGCACATAATCGTGACTCATATCGGGTAAGAAATTATAGTAATCGCCGTCTCATTCGTGGCTCCCCGTCACGTTTTGAAAAAATGCCAATGTTTCAACAAAAAGTCTCAATTGTCCAATAATTTAATTTAATTCGTTTTTGACAATATTTGATATTTCTTGGCTATACCGCAAGGAGGTGTAATGTTGTGAGAGAGGTACTAAGGTCGAACTCTAGCAATACACATGAACGCGTACTCTTCAAAACAATAAACTATGTCTATAACAGTGATTATTGGAGATGGTGTTGGGGAGAGGGGCGGGGGGATTTCGGACATCTAAGTGGTTAAGCCCCCAAAGTTACTTCCTCCCCCCGGGACGACCAACAATGTTCTGAACATTCTTACACTGTAGTTTTAACTTTCGGAAACTATTTTTGAGACGTTACAGAAAATATTGAGGGGAGAAAAACTACTGTTGGTAACACTGTTTCGCAGCGTCATTCAACCAACGCAACGGGAACTCTGCGATCGTCCGGAATGTTAAATGCTGATCTGTGGATAGAAGCTGCAGGAAGTTATCTCCTTTTTAAGGCGATCGCACGAGCACATGCCGGTAGTATGACTTTATTACGTCAGACTCCCCTTAGCTCCCAGTCTCAGGGATTTGTATTAAGAAACGAATTTTATTGGGATTATACTTCCTTATAAACATCAATTTATGTGCATGTGTATGAAGTAAACATTCATCTTCAATGGCCATTTTATATAAATCAATTAATAGCATTTTATTGCTTAAAATTACATTTGAAAAATACAAATTTTAATTGGGATCTCTAGTCTTTAACTTTGTATTTGAAGTTTATTTTGAAATAAAAATTTGATTGGTAGATATAAATATTTAAAAAATAGGAAATAATTTGGAAAATATGTTATTGATAAAATTTATGAATGTTTATTTATAAAATATAAAACAAAATTTATTTAATAAACTTATAAAAATAATTTGATCATTTTGTGACATTTTGGAAATATACCCCTTTACCACAAACCCATTTCGTATCTTTTTTAAGGTAGGATTTCGTGTTCGAAACACGCTAGCGGTGTTAAAATATTGGATATCTTTTCAATTTTATCACGTATTTTATTGTTGTTAAAAAAAGGCAATTTGTTACATTTCTCTAGATTTTCTCTTCAAAACAAAGAAGCATTTTACACATCTTTCATCTTACGACAATGTCGGTCAAGACCCATTTTAGGGACTAGCTTATGATCTGCTACATCATATAAAAACGCAAAAACTAGTGAAGCCAGCAACCAAATGTTTCCTGTCAGGTGCAGAAGGCTCTGATCAAGTTTTGATTTGCGCCAATAGGCTTACTTGGCGAACCCGTTACGACGCTCCACGCTGTTTCCTTGTCTTAGTGAAAAAGTCACTGATCGCAAAGATTGGAGATGGACCTATTAAACCTATAGATCTATTTCAACTGCAATAGACAGGTACCCATTTTTTGCTTCAAATAAAACACTTATTCTCAACAGGTTAATGTTTTAGTCTCTTTTCTGTCAACCAGACTAACTTAAGGAAAGGAATTCTAGAAAAAGTTGAAAACAAATCGCTACATGACACAACCAAGATATTATAACATATATGACATGTTATTTAACACGTTTTATTTTTGAGACCACTATAATAAAATTTAAAATAATAAATGTGTAGTTATGAAAAGAAAGTCAATATAAAAAGTCAGTATGATCTGAAAACAAAAACACAGTATAATACGGATGTATGGGAAAAATAATTATAAATCATAAATCGAAAGAGAGAATATTTTCAAGAGTTAGGCTTTAAAAATTGGATTCTACGAAATATGGAACAAAAGTAACGTAAACTTAACGTAAACATAACGTACGACTTCAAATTACGAAACAAATATCATCAAAGAATTTTTTTAAGTGTCCTCAAATTTTCTATTAACCAAGTTTTAATTATGGTATACGTTGTTGCAGTCACCAGTTGTTGTATTGTTGAAATTTTTAAATGATAATAGCAATATGCAAAACTTCTGCGGAATTCGATCTCTTTAACGTCAGAGCGACGGTTCGCGCTATTACGTGCCTCGCCGTCGGTCGTTCACTATAATAAACCAGTAAAGTTGAGAAAATATAGTGACAGAGCTTCAACAACTCTTTTTGTATACTCCTTTACTCGGACCTTGTAATGTTTTGAGAAAACTATGATTACGCGTCCATTTCTCTCAATGACATTGGACCACCCATGAAGCTCAAGGCGTTGGTCGGTGCAGCATTCAATACTGATCCCCGTTCCACAGGTTGCGAAGCAACTCCTTACCTCCGCTACACCTCATTTGGTTCAGACCGAGATGGATCATTGCTGAGTCACTGCCCACGGGGAAGAGTATTATGCTGCGAGCGTCATAGTGGGATGTGTGGAACCTTTCCATGAACTTGTCATCCGTATCGCTGAACTGTCCCATTTTAAATAGAAGTTACTCCAGACATAAACTGTTGTATTTCTCATCTATTGTAAGAGATAGATGTCTCGTGTCGAAGTCATTCATCGCAGGTCATTAGATCCCAATAAATTAAAGTTTATAGGTGAATTGAAACCTAAGACGAGGGAAAATGGTCTCTAATTCGCAGAAACTTCAGTTCGTGACATTTATAAAAATAAATAATTTCTATTGATTCACTTTTAGCATTCATACATTAGTTTCCACACGCACCTACATACTTCGAAACATGGCTTTTCGAATTCCGGTAGGGGTAAAAAAAGGCAACATGTATCACAATTTCGAAAGAATATTTTTAACGATAAAATGTCACTTCCCTCAGTGTGAAAATATTAAGGTCGAACAATCTTTTTAAAAGTTGTGATGCATCATGGAAGTATAGAATAAGATTACCAAGATATACCAGGCATTAGTGGTCGCAAACAGCAAGATGACTAAAATTCCATAAAAGTTTCTATCACGTTCTTCGAGCAATTCAATGCCGTCTTTTTCAATTTTCTTCGTTTTAATTCGTCTGATGAATATTTAAAGTCAAAATAAAATTCCATACTTTTTCGAGCTAACTCGATACCGTCTTTTTCAATTTTCTTCGTTTTAATCTGATGAATATTTACAGTAAAATAAAATTCCAAATGACTAATATGGAATATGGTGCATAGTGACCGTTAACTCGAAATCACACAGGCGCGCTAACTCATAACGTGTTCTCATTTCTTCTGTAATTCATTTTTGTCGATGTAACCTGGTTTCTTTTGATCGCAAACCGTGGAAAGTAATAATTTGTTACCTCAATTTTGTTTCGTTCCAACCTGCTCAAGATTTCCAGGTAAAAATTATACTTTTATTGTTCTCGCCGTGTATGTGTATTGACTCTTTTTCTGAACTTCGTCTCAACCAGTCCCTTTTGTGAGTGCAGGAGGATGAAGGTTTCCGATAAATATGGTGAGGAAGAAGCGAATGACGACTTCCATTTTTTTACGACTCTCTCAGTACTTTGTATCTCCAGAGCACGGCGAGTGGCAAAGTAGAACATTTCTTAAGGTCTTATCACACTTAAAGAACTTTCCTCTACTAACTTATGCTTTCAGTTGCACCAACATTCATGATTATCTATTTTATTTTGGTTACAGTAATTAAGTTTAAGAATATTACCCTCTTCAGCTGCTTTATTGTCAATATCGTATCTCCTTGCTCTTCACGGTAACCTCCTATCATCGTTCATAATGTTTTAGAATGTCATTTGCCGTCGGGAAGATAACCGCTAATTCATATCTCTTTTCCGGTATCTCTAACCTCCAGAAGGAATATGTCAATAAAAATATATTATAAAGTGTTTATCATTCCAATAACATGGATATAAGATAGAAAAAGGTAAACTCACGTAACTTTCAGAAATACTCCATTTCTGAATTGACTTAATAATATCTACAGGTCTCTGAAGTCAAAGCTTCCAACGACGCAATCTTCCTGTTTTGCTTGAATTCCAAGTGGTGATACGACAGAGGGAATAATATTAAGAATATTCATCGACACCCCTGTGAGTTTATATATAATAGAATACTTTATTCAAATATTTAACATGTGGCAATGAAAAAATATCATTTTTTTCCTTCCATTTGAATTCATAGTAAAATATATTTCATTTTTTCCTCCACATAGTTAGTAATTGTAACACACAGGATTTACATCTTAAAAAACATAAATGACATCTTAGTATAAATTAGACGAAACTAGCTCTCACTGTAATTAACGCATTCATTGTTTATCAGTTTATGCGATACACACGTCATCCTCTTGAAAACTTTCCTAGAAACCATAACCTACAACTTCATTAAGTGATGAACATTTCCGAGATGTAATTGCTACCAAGTATGGCAATTAATTGCCTACGAGGTATGGCAGTTAATTGCCAATATATATCATGAGACTCATGGAACAGGTCAGTCATACCAAACACAATTTCGGGGGACTAGTGTTATAAATTATTATTGCCAATCTTGAAATAGTTTACTATTATCTATAAATCTAGAAAAAATGAAAATTTTGTACAAAGGAGTAAACCAACCTCTAAACCCATACGGATCTACGTAATAAAATTAATTTACCAAGGAATTCGATAAATATTTGTGAATGCAATAATTTATGAATAGATCACTGCCGCAATTCATGAATGAAAAATTTTTCTTCTAATAAGACAATAAAATGAAATAGAGAGTCTACAGAGTCTACAGAGTCCTCATCATTTACGAATATTTATTTTTTCCATATTATCCATCAGTTTTTGTAACTTTCTGAGAGTTAAGTTTATATGTCGATGAACCATTACTAAGTTCAACCCAGCTATGTGATCATAATTATACTGTTTACGTCCATTTATTAACTGTAATAATAAAGACTAGGAACTTTCTTCATGTGCAAGTTCTTCAGATCACAACTTCTCAACCCCTGTTTGGGGTGTTCGTTATGTGTAAACAATAAGCAACATAACAATATGAATTAACGTTTAAATAAAAGAATAATTCATAAAACAATGGTTATATGTGAAATGGAATCTTCTCCTGAAACCACACGGTGAATGTGTTCCATCGTCATTTGCACTGACAATCCTAGCTGTCGTCAGCGTCTCCTCCTTCAGTCTCCGAGCAGATGAAAGACGCCGCCTGTGATCTCGGGCAACCGGGTGGCGAGTGCACTGGGCCGAATGCTGGAGATTCAAATACCTTCCTTGGAGAGCCATCACCTTCCGCCACTTGACTGACGAAATACACAGATACGCACTCTCACATTTCTCTCATGTGCACATTTACACGGGATTGTTTCTTGCTTTTAAAAATAAATTATTATAATTAAAATTGCTTTATTGAATTCAAAATCTAAGAAGTGGACAATTCAACTTCCATGAATTTCAATTTTTTTATTTGCAATTATTTGGGTTCACTTTTAATGAATATTTTTTATGTACATCATGAGCTTTACACGGCGATAGAGGTTTCTATTTTCAGATAAATAACTGTATTTACGTAATATTGGATTTATGAACAGTGCAACTGAATGCCTTAAGATCATAACGTAGCAGTAATATCTCATCCATATATTTGAAGCATTAATTGCTTCTATTAAGATAACAAATATAATTTTCTTTCCTGTGTACTAATAAGTAGCCGTGTGGACTTACGAATTTTTTTTGATTTCATTTTCAAGGATTATTATCACTAAGATAGGATTATAACACTGACTCGTCTTCGGAAAGATAATTAGTCGCAACATTTTGAAGTTCAGGTAGGAAATAAATTTATATTTGCCTATGATATAAAATTTGACATACCTGTACTCAGTCACGCAAATTCGACCGAGTAAAAAGACAAATCCACTTCTTCAACGATTATTCGAATTTGCTTTTTGAACGACGAAAAGTTTAAATTAGTTCTCTTTTCGGGAGATCTCGTGACAGATTAAACCTTCAAAATTATTTTATATTTCAAGACAAATTAACACCCCATCATGCCCCTTTTATCAAATAGAGGTCTCAACCTCATATTCTTTATATCTATGTATTCTCCATGTCAATACAATACTTTGCTTTTATTTCGTTCGTGCACCAAGGGACATTAAGAGAACAACATCGTGCAACATAAATAACAAAAGATAAATAATGTTGCCCCACAAATATTAAACAAAAATTAAATAGTAAATAGTAACCAAATATTATAATAAATTAAACAAATAAAATTCTGACATGCAATTGAAAAAAAAAAGATTTTCTCTGACTAACAAAAATTTATTCTCAAGTTACTCTTACCTTCTAAACACGTTTACCTTTGCAATGTTTTTTTCCAGGAACTAGTCTGTTAAAACCTCGTCTTCAGTTGCTGTCACTTTCGCCCTTATACGGAGCTCAACTGAAAACTTAATGCAGAGCGCCTATGAACTAAGCAACCCACGTCCAGGACCTTCTTGTGGAGGTCCGAAAATTTCCCCAGAATCCATCAATAGATCGAGAATTAAATCATCCCGTACGACGTTATAATTTGGGTAGTGGATTTTCCTAGTGCCTCACACATAAGGAATTCCTTCTTGAGAGTAATGAACTGATTAGTCTCATTCTTCATTCCACCGAAAAAAATAGAATGAGTTACATATGAGAGGGTGGTGCTAGACACGTCATGTTTTCCATATTGTGAGATAAAGAGACACTCCAAAGCAAATATACATTCTTAGTAAGTCAGAAAAAGGTAAATGAAACAAACTTGTGGTTAATTTTAATTACAAACATTTTAATTTATTTACAAAATTCTGAACATGTGACGAGTTATTGTAAAATTACAAAGAACTGTCAATTTTCTCTTCCAATTGAGTTTGAGATTGGATGTTCTATACATAGATATAACGAAATAATTAAGCTAGGCAATTCATAAATTAAACCTTATCTACACATTAACGCTCTTACGAACTAGTAAAAATTCTTGGATATTACTTTCTGACGTTCAAAATTTATTTTTCAGTTTTTATTAGTTTTGTCACTTGAAATAAATCTATTGAAGTATTTCTTTTCCTAATTCCATCTTCCTAAAACAAATATTAAAGGAAACTAAAAAAAAAATAATCTTTCTACAGTGTTGACTCTCGACATTCTTCTAAGGAACATTTCATAATTAAATGCAACAAGCAAATAAATTTCTGATCTATTATTTACAAGAAACGAAAATGAGGTTCTTCAAAAAAAAAAAAAACTGTAGAAAAAAATTCTCTATGTACTACCAAAAATTGACAAATCTATTCGGGTTTCTCATCAGTATTCGGCATTTAAAGGTATTGTATTGCCATAAAGGGTTCGGGAGCATTATCGTAACATTTTTTAGGCTCCTGCGACAACAAAGTCGTAAAAACATTTTAATTCGCCTATATCCCCATAAAATGTTAAAGTTCACTTTATTTTTCTAGAATATCCGTGGTAGCGCTTTATCTCACGCCACGTGGCTCAGTCGCCTTCACGTGTCCCCAGGGCCTCTGAACGACACGACGCCTGACGCCGAAGGCTTGCCAACTTTCAAGAGCACTTTGCCTCTTCTGCCGCCGTGTGAAGATAGGCTTACGATAGGGGAGTTTACAGCCTTCACCGGAAGCATTCGCCCGGCGGCCCTCTTGGGAAACTGGAGACGAAGAGGCTGACCAATGGAGTGTTGGATCGAGTCTCATGTGGCTGCAAGAATGTTATTGATATGTTCCGTGCGAGTTTTTTTAGTTTCCGATATCATCTATTATATGAGCAAAGGATTCCGGAGAAGTTGGAGGTGGAGGTTGGGATGGTCCCTTGCTTGCTTCCGGAGAGTAAATTAGTTTATTGTACTCCACGTGGTCATACGCAGTTTATACTGTTTTTTAACAATAAATTTATTATTGTAATTATTATTATTATTACACACCTACCTCTCTCAACAATGTATTGAAAATAATATTTCAACGTATTATTAAGATTTCCTTAGATCTTAAAATATATCGGTAATATTTCTTCAGATCTTTAAGTAAGACCCGTGCCGACAATGCGATGATGCTTAGTGTCGGTGGTCTTCAATTATATAATTTTCAAGGTTTTGAGCTATAAATTAATTAAGATGTTTGTTTTCATATAACTAATAACTTTGTAATAATAATATAAATACTTATAATAATTTTGATCTTAAAAAATATTTATTGTCAGCAAATGTCAATGCACACATTTCTTCCGTGTACCCAACACGTGGAGAAGATACGTGATAACTTTCGGTCAGGTGAAAATGATGACGAGCAGGGATTCGTACCCGGGACTTCTGCTCTGATCGCAAGAGTGTTAACCACTACACCACCCGGTCACCTTCCTCAACTGTACAACATTCCCACCAGCACCATAACTATTTCATTCTTTTTGTGATTAGTAAGCGATCGTTACTTATATGTGTCGTTCCTGTCTCACTTATTGTGAGGAAGTAAGTAGGAGAGAAAGGGGAGGGTTGTGTGGAAGTACCCCCCAGAAATATAAAAGTCCCGCGCGCTTGGAGATATGGATCTGTTACGAAAAAATAATTTATATACATAAAGTTATAAATTACGGTAATTTTAGTTTTTTATTTGTGAATGATAGTATACAGTAATATATTTGACGACGAAACTTTGTTTACTTTTTAAAATTTAATTTTCCCTGAGACTACTTTCTTAAATGTCCCGTTAAGAAGAAATCAATCTACAAAAAATTACAGAGAATCATGATAAAAATATAGAAAACAATTCTATAGTTTCTAATTTCTATGATAATTATGCAATATACTTTGTTGTATTGTAGTTACCAAAAAATACATCTGATATGATTATACACCAGAACACTGTTTACTGAAGTCATCAAAAATTAAGAAATATGTAAAAGGATAATTCATTTTGATAAAGTTATTCAATAGAAAATTGATAAACTTTTGTGTAATTTATAACGAAACAATATTTTCAATAAAACTATATTCATGTAGCATCTAGAATTTATCTTTTAATACTTTTGCAGCAAAATGTTCAATACAGAAAACCGTTATATACACTTTTGTAAGTCTTACTACGATATGAAATAAGGAGGATATTTTATAAACATTATTTTATAAGATATTATACACAACACAATTTTTATAAAATGATTGTTTAAAAAAAAATATCTGGCTTCAAGTACATAACATTCAAGTACAAAATTCAAGTAAGAATTCAGTAACTTTTAAATACGTACCGTACTCTGTAACGCAATTGTCCACCTAATTTAAAAACAAAACGAACACTTCAGTGCTTCGTATATTTTTTATAATGGGTAATTACATTTGTAGTATTTTTCACGTATTGTCTAACTTATCTTATATTATAATCCGAGTAGCCTTATCCCAATACAGATTTTTCTCTTTATTTCCTTTGCGTACCTATATCAAAAAGGGATGGTCCCCTGATTGCTGTCTTGTATCTACTGCAAAATAAACTGCTTAATTCTTTAGAGAGGGTAAGACAAAACACATTCCACGTGAAAGTTGCTCGAAATACTTCTCCTATAGCATGTCCTTCCCATACTGAGATATAATCCGCGGATCGGATTCTTCCACTACACATCTGGAATGTGCCTCGCTCAACTCGTCGAATGTTTATGATACTATTTACATGAAAACATTCTTACATCTGGTTAAATGTTACATGAATTACGAAGCCTTTTGCGTGTTCTTCTTTCTATTGTTATATTTACGATACCTTTATCTGTTTCTAATTCAAACCATGTAGCGCGAATTAATTCAATTTTGTAATTTTGAAATTACAAAACAGCACATACCCCTGATGAAAAAATTATTTATCTATGTATGATTATGTTATTGATATTTAATTTTAGTCTCGAAGCAACCAAGAGTTTGATATTTTTTTCTGTAAAATGAGTGAACTCATCATTTAAACATAAGGAATGACGAAAATACATGTGCACCATTCCATTATCAAAGTCACACTAATCTCCGTTATTCCCCTTGTATAACTTCCCTGGATAGAGTTGGGGGCTTGTAGTGCAACTCTGAGAGGTCTCGGAACGCCATAAATTACGAAGAGGTGGTAACAATAAAGGAAGGAACGTTAGCCCTTCGAGCGCAGTAGCAAGGCAACGGAAGGGATGCAGTATCGGAGTTTGGCAAAGGGCCGCTTGGGCACGTGTCCATAATCACATATCAGTAAAAACACAGAAGGAAACATTAAAAAAAATATTTATACAAGTACAGATTTAAAATTTTTCTTCATTTAAATCTTTTATCAATTTAAAAAAAATTAAAATTCTAGTCACAAATTCCGAAGATACAATTATATTTACTTAATGCTTGCTTGTATTAATAAAAATAAAAATAATATTTCATCATATGAAGATTAAAATCAGCTGCCATTGATTTACACTAAGAGAAATACAATGATAAACGTTTCCATGATTAGGTTGAAATTGTAATCTGTTCTATGGGATGATTATTTACAGTTAATTCTAGTTTTTAGGAATATATTGTGGGAATACGTTGAATGAATCATGATAATTTTCTGGAAAATATATTCTAACAAAACTTATCATAAGACCTAATTGTTGAATAAGGTTGACAAAAAATAATTGGTAAACGTGGTAATGGTCGGGAATTGCTCCGTAACTTATAATTGAGGTTAGCTATTACGTTAGTCCATGAGAGTTTCTATCTTACGTATTCTATCTATTGGCTGAATACCCGCTACCTCGCTAGCGTGGAAGAATGGATTCTCATTCAATTATTCTTTCTAATTCGCCATCTCAGAAAAACTCCATTAAGAAAAATTCGCCATCTACAGAAAGCATGTGCAATATTCCGAAGCTCTTAACTCCTCTGTTGACACACACACAAAACGCTAGAAGATTTTATAAAAGAATCTATAACATATTAAAAAAGTCTAACAGAAGTCCACACTGACCAACTCTGCAGAATACGTGTTCCAAATTTCGAAGCAATGGTCCTTATTGTCTATGAATCAGTTTTCGGTTCTTCTACCCACATATTTTAACGCTTCTCATATCTTTGATTAGTTTTCAATTTGCCAATATTATTTTTTCTCTTTTCTTGGAACATTAACATTGTAAATCGACGATCGACACGACAGAATAACCTGGTGTTTCAGTGCATCAGAGAGAAAATTATTTCATAGCAATTATTTCCCAATAATCCAGCCGAAATACTTATACACAATTTAAAGAGAGTATTACGAGCCAATTTTGAGAAATTAAAAAAAATGTACATATTTTTCTATTAGAGTTACGAAGAACATAAAGCTCGTGGATCGGCAAGAAGCAGATACGGATCTTGGGTTAGGAACTTCGGGCACAGACGGAACTCTTAAAAAAAACTTTTTAGTATGAGAGAACCCAAAATCGCGTATTACCGTCAAGAACTCCGTTAAAATATTTCACGATAGAAAAACTTTTTATATACTACGACGGACGAAAGTAAAAGAATGATGTGAAACATAATGAATGTAGAGGGTGGTGACTGCTGATTAGAAAGATGCTGGCTGCAAAAACGAAAGGATACATCGCGAGGTAAAACGCTGATGAGGCGTCATAAATAGTGGAGACGCCATCAGTGACGGAAGTAATATTGAGAATGAAGCCAGGTGCTCCTGAGACCCAATGGGAACGAACATACAACAGAGAGAGAAAGGCGACTGTGCATTCAAGGCGGCTGGCAGGGACATTCTTGTTTCGTAGAAGAAGAGTATTATCGTTGATGTGATGAGCTAAAGGGAAACAGGCCAGTCTTGAATGCAAGTTTTGTTACTCCAGAAAAGAATATGCCATTGTTCGGATGCTGCAGTTATTGAAGGAGCTGAAAATAAACCTTGAATTTCTCTCACATACTAATATGATGTGACGCTTGGGAGATAATTTGAATATTTAGCAAACTCACGCACTTACAAATTAACGGTATAGTTTAAATGTGCATGAGTTGCATTAATTCTGCCAGTTTTATTTTAAAATATTTCACGGAGAATTCATACATTGGGTGTATAATTTCAGTATTGTAATTCAATTTAATTATCCTCGCTACAGTTTAGTAGCTTACTTTTGACCAGTATAATATTTATGTATGTTTGAAAGAGGAACTGAAATAAATGTTTCTGATCAATTTAAGAACGATTTCTTGATGAAGATGAAAATAAACCAAAACACAATTTTCAACTGCTTTATATAATAATTTCCTGATTCAAAAAATTTGGAATGTGCCCTACTCATTTTCCAATTATACATCTTAACAATGTAGTAGCAAATAATTATGAAGTAGCCCAAGTTAAGTACGACTCGCGTACAACTTACTAATTAAAAACAATTGTCCAAACATTGTCATAAATGCATACTCATCGTCGTGGTATATTTTGTATTTTTTTTGTGGGGCTTTACGGCTCGTCGACATCGAGGTCGTTAGAGCCCTAAAATCTTGTACAGGTAAGGAAAATGCAGTTACGCACTAAGGAGAGCCAACATGACTCTCCCCGCGTGTGGAACTCGCCGAATGGCTCAACCATACCCACTAAAAACCCTCCTTAATTACAACTCAAAACCCAAATATCAATATATTAATTATAACAAATATCTCAAAACATTAAATATATAATTAAAACAAAAAGAAGAAGAAGGAAGAAGAAAATGAAAGATACCCTAGCGTCGAGATCGAAAAGAACAAGAGATGACCAAGGAAGGTCGGGAAAGAGAAAGGGAGGAGCATGGTACAAGTAAGTGGAAGGAATGCCAGACTCTGCTCGAGGTCCCGTATTTGCCAAACACGCACTTACTAGTTGTAAGTCCCCTGGGGGTATATTTTGTAAACGTTGCCACGAATGAGATCGTCTTTCACAACCTACACGCAAATTTTCATGTACATTAAACATTAATATTTTCTTTGCAATGAAATTTTGAAGCTTTAGTAACAGTCGGACGCAAATGCAGTCGGAATGACCTTCTTGGGAAATAGGAATCTATTTCAATCGAAAACAAGTACAATTCTAATGTGTGGTTCCCTTCTATTGTTTTGTTAGTGAGATATCGGAACAAAATCATTCACACACATACATACACATGTGCGATCCCGGATACCATCGCTTAACTTTGTAATTACGTCTAAGATAGACTATTCTCAAATATCTCGGAAAGGTCTCATGAAATGCAAACAAAAAGATTTTGAAAATGGGTAATTCCACTCCAACTCAGCACGGCGAAACACTCATTGGTCGCGGAAGTTACCGGTTTCATTCAACCGATAGCATTAAATGAAACAAGTTTAACTTAAAAACCATTAAAATGGCGTTGGAACAGCTCGAACTAATAAGCATGATTTTTAGCGATTTTAAACCGATTTTATGCACATTTTCAGAAAAATACGTTTCTAGGCTTTCTTTTTCTTCTTTTTTTTAAAAAAAAGGTTCTTATATATTTTCGTATGTAAAACTATCCAAAGAAATCGAATTTCATACCTTAAGACCGATATTTTTTGTCTAAAACATTGCAAAATGCATATTTTGAGTATATGACCGAACATTTTCAAAAATTCATGGCTAAAGAATCACGCTAATCAGTTCGAGCTGTTCCAATGCCATTTCAATAGGTTTTTAAGTTAAATTTGCGCTATTTTGTTGCTATCGGATGAATAAAACCGGTAATTCAAAAATCAGCGACCCATGATTGTTATGCCGTGCTGAGTTGGTGTGGAAAAACATTTAAGTTTTCTTTCTATCGAATATATTATCATAAATTAACTATTTTCGAACAAAGGGAATGAGTAATACAAAAACAATCCTTATTCAGAGTCTAGTAACTTACAAAAACGTTTCTCAACATTATTGATGTCCATGTGGTTGCAGCAACCAGCTGTTAACTTTTTACCCAATTCTAAGGCTTGAAGCTTGAGTAATGACAGCTCGTACGTCAAACTGATTGCGCATGAGATGAGTTCTACAACAGAGCAAAGTTGTTATGGCTTCCTTGATTCTGAAGCTGACCGCTCAGTTCATCATGAAATTTGTACAAACTAACAACATTGCTTAGAATATTAGTTATGATACTAACAAAGGTATTTTTTCACGTGTACGCCAAGTAAACGTTTTAAAGAGTATTTTAAATATCCTGATGATACCACTTAATCTGGTGATGGGACTTTTGCAAGAGTAAAAGTTTTACTATACATTGTAAATATCGAAGAAGTGGTGACACAGTGAGGCAGAAAGTATATCCAGCCATCTTTCGATATTTTACAACCTATATAAAAACATCACGTCTTTATTTTTCTCAATATGAATACTAGAGATCACCTCACCGATATCGAACTATTTTAAAGATCGATGGTAAAAGATGGAGCTACCGCCACACACACCGACATATGAGCTTGAACAAAACCGATTTTAACAATCACATTGTTACTAAACATAAAAACACAATAAAAAATTTATCATAAACAAGTATCCATCAAAAAAAAAGGTACCATCTTCGAGAACTGAGGATCAAACCCCAGTTGATCACAGTGGAATTTGTCATGGAAGACCAAGAAGGTCTGCGAAAGGTTTTCGGGGATATCCCTGTTTCCGCCATAATTTTCATTCGTCACCACTCAACCATCGCGACACATATCATCAGTCTTGTGAAGGTGCAGCAGGTAGAATATTCAACCTCTGGTATAAGATAAGTACATCTTACCAGTATGTCTGTTCCGACGAAAGATATTCGTTATTTGAAAGAAATGAGACAATAAACAGATACTGCCCACTTCTCCGTGAACAGTAGCAAAGAGGCGTTATCCTTGAAATCAATAGTAATGCTAACCACAATATTGTTAAATTGATTAATATAGGGTAAGAAACTTCTGTAATGGCCTAGTCGTTGGATGAAAGAGGTAGATGTACTGTAATGAAATGTCAACATATGAAAACGATCGAAAGATTTGAAAGTTACCTAAATTCTAAAACTATTTAACTAGACGAGCAATGCTACATGATTAACATTTAATAGAAGTCATGGAAACTACCTTATAGCACGTGTACTGCAGAGAAACCATGGGTCCAGTCAACAAATGTGTGAAGAGATATTTATCAGTACTTCTCTACTCTAAGTCTGTTTTAAAATTAGAAATTAGATCACAGTTTTTAGAATTTTTTAAAAACTGTGGTGTTAATTTTTACAAGTTTTTATACCTTTATTCATTAAAAAATAATATAATAATAATACGTTTATAATCAAAAAAGCAGTTACAAACTGCATATGTCCACGAGAAGGACGATAAACTAATTTACTCTTCGGAAGCAAGCAAGGACCCATTCGGGCAAATCCCATCAAGAGTCCTAAGGCACTGGCAGAGTTATCATTTCTGCACCCAACGAAAATCATGGTATGTGCCATTTGAGATAAGAAAATAAAAGATTGCTACTTGTTATAATACCAACTAATTTATATTTAATAGAATACAAAAATTTTGTGATCGAGACATGAAGAATGCCATTCGAGAGGAAAGTAATAGATTTAAGGAAGGTTATGAAGTTCGTACGTGCATGAACGCGCAGTGTAAGCGCATAGTATCTGCCATCAGCGTCTTCTGCACAGACACACCCTTTCTCCCTGTCTCCCGTGGCGCCTTCGACGCGTCGCCCTCAGCGTTCGCCTGTTGTCCCTTTCATGTTCGTCCTTTGTTTGGTCCGGAGCGCGTTGTGCGGAGAGGCCCAGTGGGAGGTGCCTGACTCAACGCATTGTGCAGCGAACTGAACAGGGTGTCGAGACAGCAAGTCATTTCGAAACTACGTCATCCACAACATATTATTCAAGAGGATTCTAAAACTTCAAGCGTTTATTTGAGTTATGAAGGAGAAAAAATATTAGGGGTAGGGATCAGTACATCAAACTCTACAGCAGTAGTTTCTAAACTTTTTAGACTCTTTAGACTTTTGATCTATACTGATATTTTTAGGCGGCGCTTCTAAGGTAAAAAATTAATTGCAGAGTATAATACAATTTTGATTTCATTTCCAATTAATTCTAAGTTTTCACATAATAGTACAATTATAAACATTAAAGACTAGAAATTTAAAGAATCAAAAAATCAGCTTGTGTAAAGGACTTGAATGATAAAAGAATTTGAGTTATATTTCAATTTTTAGCACCTCGTACAGCGATACGGAGTAAGGAACCATTCCGTAAATATTACGTTTTCGGTAAATGCTAGATGTCTATGAAAAGCATTATTAGATATTATTTCTTCACAAAAATAATTTGTTTTTAAGGCTTGGCAACGTGACTTTTTGTAAGCATTTTAACAGCAGAAAATTTTGGAAACAGAAGAATAATAACTTAAAGAGAAGTTATATCTTCCATTAGAGATATGAGAGTTGACTTGTCACTACCACTAAAAAGAACATGATGCATTTATTAAACGTCTGAAAACCTCACCCGAACTGTCTCATGGCTCACTAGTGAGTCTAGAAAAACCCCAAATTTATTCCTAGTCGAGCGCAGCCGGACTGACCGAGTCACTCAGTGCACAAAATTTGCCCAAATCGAGATTAGACGTCTGCTAATTTCTGATAGCGAGCGGTAAAACATCGAAATAGACGCTGTGGTTCCAAGGAAAAAGTAGTCGAAAGTGAAAGTCACACTAAAAGGGATACATAGAAAGGGACAGATTTTAATTGTAGTACCTGTGTTGATATTTAAGAAGGCTGCCTCTTCTGAGGAACTCACGCATTCCTTCGTTCGTAGTGGGAGAGTAGCTTAGTGGTAATTTTGTACATACCTAATGTATTAATCATGTTACGTCGAATGAAAATGGGAGACGGGACCGGGGTTCGAACCCGGGACCTTGAGCTC